>JARUHE010284595.1:0-12752 GCA_031471125.1 Archaeomysis grebnitzkii | reverse complement strand
AAATATATTATTGATTGTTATTATTTAATTATAGAATATTATACAGCACATTAGCTACAATGGCAAAGAGCGCTGAACCAACATTTCCGCCTTCCTGTGTTACTCCATAGTGAAAAAGTAGCCTTTATGAGCATTCAGCTGTACTATGGTGTAAACCAAGAGTGCGCATGAATACATAGCTGTTTTTCTGCTAAATTAACTTACACATTCAGCTAAATATAGTTGTATATATATATGTATATATTAGTAGTAGTAGTGAGATAGCCAGTCTTCCATAACTAGTTATTTTCACAATTATTGTTCTTTTCCTTCTATTTTTAATAAGCAAATCTCCTGAAACAGGCGAAATGTTGTCTACACTATAGAAAGAATCAGGCATACCAATTTAACACCGTAACCATTGCCTTGGTATTACGTTTTATTTCTTTACTTTGAAATGATGTGGGCGTGTTAGGATCTCTGTTTAATTATTCTACGTTTCAGGAGTTTGACTATATAGGCCAAGGAGATCCTGTAGTTGTTTAGTAATATCAATAATTTTACAATTGTTTGTTAAATTATTTTCTTTAAAGCCTTATGTCGTTATCATTTCAGAGCTCCCTATGGAAAAGTGACCAGGCGGTGGCTGAGTGGGTGGAGCATCAGATGGAAGGGGGCGGGTCACGCGGTGGTCAGGCACCGCCCACTTCCCGAGAGTGCGTCACTTCCCACCTGCTGGAAAGTTTGCATTTGCTGAAGAAGGATTGTGCGCTGTCCAATGTAAAGGGAATCTTCAAGGTTTGTTGACATGTAAAGTTCTTTGTACTTGCCTAGTAATTAATAATAATAGTTCTTAAAATTTATACAGAGCCTTTCAGCTTTACGGCTCACAAGGCGCTCAGAAAACAAAAAGAACACATTGCAATATCGCATTTACGCATAATACACTTTTTAAAAAGCCGGGGAGAACAAATGTGTTTTCAATTTCTTCTTGAATATTGCCAATGAAGGTACTGTTCTAATCATTAAAGGCAGCAAATTCTAGAGTTTTGTACCTACCACTGGGAAGACTCGGTATGTTATGGACATGGCAGGAATGGGCTATTGTGATAACTCTGTTGTAGTACTGTAGTCACTTTATATATGGCGGGTACATCAGTAAATTTATATTATTTGAATACATTTGTTTAACATTAAAAATATTTGTAACAAACTTGTTTTTTATTATATTATCATTCCATCTCAATTAATGCATTGTTAATGCTGCAATATTATATAAGTTCTTAACACCTTGATAATATATCTTTTGAATGTTGAAATTGTCTATAAAATTTTGACAAAACTTATAAAATAAAAGAAATTTGAATTTATCCTCAGGAATACCCTGAAATATCCATGGACACGGTGATGCACCTCATCCAACACATGACTGCCTCGCAAAGAGCCGAGACGTTGCAGGCGTTGAGCAACCCAGTGCTGGAATCGAGTTCCGAGCCCTCGCCAATGATCCAAACGCCGGAGACCCCGGAAGAATCCAATTGACACTTGCTGTGGTGGTAGTTGCCGTTCCTTCGCTAGATGCATCTGCGTTGCCGTTCCTTCGTTAGATACATCTGCGTTGCCGTTCCTTCGCTAGATACATCTGCGTTACCGTTCCTTCGCTAGATGCATCTGCGTTGCCGTTCCTTCGCTAGATGCATCTGTGTTGCCGTTCCTTCGCTAGATACATCTGCGTTCTTAACAATGGAAGTCACTCGTCAGCATCCGACTTTTTCATATTTTATTATTTCCGTTTTCACCAAAAAACTTTTATTTTATAATTGTTGTAATATTTTTTGTCTCGATTCTTGTCATAATTTGAAAAGTGATGACTAAATCTGTGTAGAATTATTTGTATTTGTTTTATTTAAATAATGATGCTGTAAAAATATAACAAAGTAATGATGCTGTAAAAAATATAATAAAATAATAAACAGCTTAATGATAGACATTGTTAAGGCATAACTCTTGTAAAATTTAGATGAACTTTCTAGCTAATTTGGAAATTACGAAACCTGCCACATTTTTCGACTTAATATTAATTATCAGCTTTGATATTTTACAAGATGTTATGTTTGCTTTATCACAAATTTTAAATTTTATACATTGAAGTATTTATTATATATAAGGTGGAAATGTTATATTTCGTTGATGCTCAAACTTGTTGTAAAAAGTTTAAGTATGTTATATTACAATAAGGTTTACCAAGAATTATTTTTTATATATGACTTTTAATTATTAAAATTGTTGTATGAAATTTTAAAAGAAAATTGTTTGCATAATTTTATCTTTGAAAGCATTTTAAATATTATACCTGATCTGTTTATTTTCATTGATATCTTCAACAAATTAAAAACCATTGTAAATTGTATCGAGCCTAGTTTCTCCACTGTGATGGCCAATCTATAAATTTTAAATCGCGAGATCTTATAAGTGAAGATATTTTTTAATTTGAATCCACAGAAAGCAAATCCTGATTAATGAGAGAATGCTATGAAGGTGACTTAAAGTGTTTTGCAACCAACTGCATTCAAGTCAAAGCCACCAATGCTGAAAATTCACAAATGTTAAATAAATTTATGTTTATGACCAATGCTCTCAAAGGAGGTCTGAATAAAAATCCAATTTGATATTCATCCCTTGTCATAATGTGCAAGCCAAGTTTCATTCAAATTTTTGAAGAGGAATAATGAATTTATTTTCTCAAATTTCTTTAAATTTAGGAATAATTTATCTTGCAAGTTGTTTTTATACTACTTAAGGTTTTAATTAATGAACAAACAAGAACAAAATTTTATGTATAAGAAATATTTTAATCATACTTCTCCCAGTAAATTTTATTTTTAATAATATTTTAACAAAACATTACTTAAAAAAAGTATGGCTTGTCATTTGCTGCTTAAATTGTATAGGAAGTTTTATTAGCTTTTGTTACAAATGTGTAAAGTATCCTAAAAATAAGTGTTCAGTTCAATATATTATATTTCGTTTAAAGTTTGATTAACAACCCTGTTGAAATCTGATATTTTGGAGACCTTCAATTTCTAGTGTTATCTTGTTCATGATTGTCTCGTAATTTATCTTCTGAAAAATGATATTATTAATTTCTGAAACGCGCAATTATTCTACATTTTAATTTTGGTATTGTTGATATTTTAATTTTGGTATTGTTGATATTTTAAAATGAAAAATGAAAATTTTAGTATGCCATATATGCCTCCTATTTGTAGACGCACCTAAATATATATAGACTCATTAAATGTCTTTGTGAGTGTTGTTATTTTTGTATTTATGCAAATATTGTATGTTGGGTTTTGAAGTTATTTAACTTGTATTACGAAATAAGTTAAAGAATTATTTTTTTATATTTATAAAGTTACTTTTATACAAAGGTTTAGTTGTAGAAATTTTGAAATAAATCACAAAGTAGTATAACTAAATGTTTCTTTAATAAATGGCCTTTGCCTTTCTCTTTATATGACGTAAATACTTACATAAAACCAACCTATGATATAAAGAGTTAGTTAAATTGAAAATTTATTTAAAAGCAATATTTGTATATTTTGTTTTATATAACTAGATAATACAGATGTTTAAATCTTAGATTTTTTAGTAGGACTTTTTATAAAATTAATTTGTAATTGAACAAATATCTTTAAGGTAAAATTTTACTTTTTTTTATTTAAATATTTAATTCTGAAGTCTATAGCAAACTTTTTGTTTAATTAGCTTTCTTTTATAAACTTAAATTATGTAAGGTTTTTAGATAATATAATATAATATTGTAGCTATGAAACATTTTACAAAAGTTTTACATTTTATTAAAATGTTTAATATTATTTTGTTTTATTAATATATGAGGTTCACTTGATTTTTACCTTTCAAAAGAAAAATGGCTATAATCCGAGTAAAATTCATTTAATGTCAATTTTTTTATATTTGTACAGTAAGAAGGGATCTAAAATATTAGTTATAGATTAACAAAATTCAATGGGCCTAAAGTATGACATCACAGTACCCATCCACAAGATAACAGACATCCTAAATGGTTTCAGTGAGAACAAAGTAACTGCAATGGTCTTCTTTGATAAAGTAGACAGAATTATCATTATTGGAAACCTGATGGACATGGGCATTGGGCATACATGGTAAAATGCTCTACTTCATCAATAATTATCTAAAAGAGTTAGCAGGAAATACTGTTAGATTTGTATCCTATTCATAATGGAGTTTCCCAAGGGGGGGCGTCCTAAGTGCTACTGGTTTCATTATTGCAATTAAAACTTTAATACATACTCACTCAGGCATGAAGGGACTACTATATGCAGATCATTTTGTGGTACATCACTCCTTGACGTAAATTAAATACGTCTGTAAGAATGTTACAAAACACAATAAAGAACTTAAAAATATGGTACTTTCTAGCAGGCCTGAGACTCTACAGCAAAGAAAGAAACGGGTCTTCTTTCATAAACGAGGAAAATTACACCTCAAATCCCTAGTTCTTTGTAAACTTTTGGGTATTGCTTACATTGCAAGAAAACATCCTCATCACTTTACTTTTTTTCAGCTGTTTAGCAATTATAATCTATTGACATTTTCCTTTCATTCTGGTATAAATAACTCAATTTTTATACTGAACATTTTTTTTCTTAATTACACACAAAACCTCAAGTTCGTACTAATATGTTTTAAGTATACTTCAATGATTAATTCTGAAATCTAGTGCTAGTGTGAGCGAAGTGTCACTAGCGTACATAGGTTGTGCCCCATCCAAAAAAAACTAACACTGAAATACCTATCAAGGAAAAACCAATTCCTGGGCCTGGTGCTAGACAAAAATTTAAGTGGACGGCCCACATTGAGAGCAGTAACAGGATTAAACTTTGGAGCAGACCCATTTGTACTGGGCGATCTATAAATCAAAACTTGCTTACGGATCACAAATATATTCCTCTGCAGTTCTATCGAAACTGGATCCTATTCAAAATGAAGCCATGCGAATTATCACTGGAGTGAGCCTATATAATCATTGCCACTTAAGACTGGTTTTTCCCCTGCCTCTGCTAATGACCTATATCTGTCTGAAGAGGGAATACTATGTCAAATGCAATGGAGGGTGGATGTGCCACATTGATTACAGCAGAAACCTCTTGATCTTGTTAAAGCAATAACACACCGTGCTCTCAAAGTGAGGGCAAAACCAACCCGGCGTTGAATGTGCTGAAACTACACCCATACCCTCGTCCAATAGGACCAAATGAAAATAACTAACTAACTCATCCTCAAAATATGAAATTTTCAAAAAAATGCCAAAATAATCTATAAATTAATACAGTCAAAATTAACCTACGATCCTCACAGAATGACCAAACCAAAACTCTATTAAGTTAATAAATAGTTATAAAGTGCAGCCTCTGGTATATTACCACTTCCATATATGCAACTTAATGGGCAATCTATCGTGGCAGTGATGAGTACCACAATGTATTATGCCCGACAAATTCATTTATATCATATACCATTCCAAACTTGACCAAGATGTTCATTTCATTAATTGGGAAGATTCAACGTTCAGAAAATCCTAGATCCTAAATGAACAATAAGATTGTGATAAGTTGCGATTTACTTCTCACCAATTGAACTAATATATATGTATACCAATCTACTCCAAATTATGTTTTAAATGTACGTAAAAACTCCGAAAAATGAGCAATTCACTTCATTAAGCAAGAATATTTTATCAATGAAAATTTCAATAGCTCGATGCAGACCTCTTGAGAGAATAGCTTTCATTCCAGCTCAAATATTTTAAGTGTTATTTATTCATAAGCGTTATGACTAACTAATACATGCATGGGAGGTGTTGAACGTAAGAAAAACATTACTTCGAGATATGGTATAAAGTCCCTAGTTCTTTGTAAACTTTTGGGTATTGCTTACATCGCAAGAAAACATCCTCATCACTTACTTTTTTCAGCTGTTTAGCAATTATAATCTATTGACATTTTCCTTTCATTCTGGTATAAATAACTCAATTTTTATACTGAACATTTTTTTTCTTAATTACACACAAAACTTCAAGTTCGTATTAATATGTTTTAAGTTATACTTCAATGATTAATTCTGAAATCTAGCGCTAGTGTGAGCGAAGCCTCACTAGCGTACATAGGAATAACATTGAATAACATTGGGAAAATATGTTCTTTAAAAAATGATTATGAAGATATATGATTAGTTATACAAGAATATAAGCTTCTTCAAAACCATAATTTTCATTCAATAATAATCATTTCATGTTGATGAATAAATAAAGAATCGCTGAATAATCGTCGAGTAACTGCAGCACGATGAACAAATTATTTTTTTGTGAAGTCCAAAGTGGCATCGTAATGAAGTATCTGACACTGCATGAAGCAAACAATACCCTGCCGATTATAATATACAGTATCACACACTAATTTGTATGTTTATATAAAACAATATTTTTTATAAATTACCAAACTAAAGGAAACTGAAACTAATTTAAGGTTAGACGGTTGCAGTTTAACCTCAAAGCATACATGCTAAGTCTATCCCGGCTACAAAGGAGTGCATGGTACTATAGAATGGTGTTTTTTTTTCAAATTACGGACCCTGACCCTTCAGTGGGTAGTGAAATAAATAAAATAAGTCATAAAAAATATGCACCTTAATTTAGGCTTGATTATTATAATACATACTCCAGTCTATAGCGCATTTTGACTGCACTTTCTTGGCTATCGTATCGTATTCAATCAGAATTGAATCAGAAGTCCCACATATTTTATTTTAATCCTTCATAATAAGTTATTCAATATATATTGTGCAGGTAACCCCTTTTTTTTAGAGTATAAAATAAAGATAATAACTTTCATATAGGCATTATAAATGAAAATATTTTTAATTCATACTTTGAAAACATTAATTACAATACAATACAATTATTTCTCTTCTATCCCGCAAAATAAATGTAGAATGTGTCTATTGCGATGCGCAAAATAAAAAGTAAATAACCAGTTACCTGAAGTTCGCATAATAAAAACATTTTAATTGTTTTCAATTGTTGAAGCAATACTATTAAGAATGAAAATGTTTTCAATCTACACTTGAAAATGTTCCTTGAACAAGTAGCTTTTTAAATGCTTCTTAAAATTAGATAAAGATGAAATATTTCTTAAAGCTTCTGGATCAGAATATGAAACAATCTTCCCTCCAAATGTACTATTTCATACTTGGCTGAGATAATAGATTCTTTCCACTCAACCTTAATGTTCAAATAAATACTTTTCAAGGTTGTGGTTATATGATTATATTTAGATTGATTTGTTATTATATCTTCTGTACCGCTCTGTTTTGAAGTTTTTTAACAGTGCTTTTATTTAATTTTGTGGGGTATTATAAATAATGACATTGCAATATAAGGGCGAAGATTTGATTGTCTTAACTGCTAAGTTAGTCGCTATTTTCTGAGTTTGGGTTTTGTTTCCTATTACAAGAGGCTTCGTTTTTTAATCGCTTATTAATACCTTGTGTGTAATAATAAAATGGCGATCTTCATTTGCAAAGTTCTGGATCATCTATTTAGCCTCATTGAAGCAATTATTTGAAGGTATATAAACCACATGTGGAGTTTTATGATCGTCCAATACGTCATAAACATAACTAGAGCTACAGAACTGCCTTGTTGAAAGTGATTCCTTAGGTTTGACTAAATCCATTGCAAAATGTTTATTTGATAATGAATACATTTTTTTAATATTGGTATAATATTGGTATAATTAATTTTCACTTGTTGAAAGTGATTCCTTAGGTTGACTAAATCCATTGTAATGTTTATTTTATAATGAATACATTTTTTTAATATTGGTAACACCCTAATATGATTTAATTTATCGAATGCCGAGGTTGGATTTAAAAGTGTGAGTTATATTTTGATTAACTATCTTATTCAGGATGTCTAAACTCATTTTGTTATTAGAGTTTCAGTAATGTTATTGTTAGGATAAGCAAAACTGTGGAATATATTACATAGGCTAAAATATCATTTTATAAGGGTAGATATGGGATATTTTAATTTCCAAATATTAATCTTTTTATGAGCTTGTAGCCTTGTACATTATTTTTTACCTCTTTGTGAGTTATTGCATATATTTTTATAATACAGTATGATGTTTTAGTTTGTTGACAAGTACTATTGTACAGGTTACGTTTATTTTATAATTATGAAGATTTATTTTTGATTTTGTACATTTTAATCCAGTATCATACCAAAAAAATATTGACTTAACTTTAAAGTTTTTTATTGATAATGAGGGCATGCATATTAATGATCCATGATCGATCCTGGTTGTATACATTAGCCATTTCATCTTTTGCAAGATTTTCTATGACCATACAAACACTTTTTGAAATAGCGTTCTTAATGATTTAAACCTGATGCTGAAATGTTTTTCATCATATTGAAACTATATAAAGTTTCGACAAAATGTTAAGAGCTTGTCAAATTTAATTAAAAGTAACCAACCATCCTTCCAATATTGATGCAACGCATAACTGAGAACAATACCGATGACATCGTAACAGTATTCAAACCAGAATTTGTAACATCTTGTGTCACTATCTCAAAACTTTAATAGCTATTTCCATGAGGTAAAATTTGTACTAACGAAGATAGATTTATGGATACAAAATCCATTTGGCTTCGAAATCCCTGAGTCAACAACTGAATCAAACTTGGTGCCTGAAGATGAAGGTGAATTGGTGCATCTCAGTTGTTCCTTCACACTTAAGAATGAGTTTGCACTGAGAACACAGGCACAACACTGACACTGATATGCGTGTAGCACTGTCTTCCTGTGTCCCCAATTTGAAAAACTGAGTATGAACAAACAAGCACACAGATCACATTAAATCAAGCACATAGACCTCACCTATTATTTACTTCACTTGTGTTATTTTTCCTTCATATTTGATTTTTCTTAAAAATATTTTCATTTTCATACAATTGTAAATAATTCAAACATAAGTGGACCATGAAAAACTTACATTAATTTTTTCTATGCTAATAAATAAAGAAAATTGTTATCAGTGTTTGTCTTTGGTTTAATCATTTCATACCATTTTACTTAGGTTTAATAGGTCGCAATTTAAATTTTCGTTCTGGCTGTGGGTCGCATTAAGAAATTGAAAAGCACTGTATAGCATAGAGTACAAACATCGGTGTGGGTAATATTTAATAAGATCTAATGTGAACCTATGCAGATTGTTGGTTGAAGGGGAATAAAACTGATACCCTATACAAAAAGACAGCAACTCTTGTTAATATTATTTCATTGAAGTATAATAATAAAAAGAACATTTGAAAGTATAAATACAAGAAATGTAAACATATTTGCATAGCTTTCATTTCGTGTAAAAAAGAAAGGCTGTGAAAAAGATTGGGTGAAATTGTTAACATTTTTCTAATTTTGGGCTCATATTTATTTTTTAACTGTGTCCTCATTTTTAGAATTTTTACAATTTTGTGTTCATTTTTACTATTTTTTAATTGGTGCTCTTTTTTTATTTTTTTATTTTGTGTTTATTGTTTTTTTGTTCAATTTGGTGTCCTTTTTTTGAATTTGCTTTCTTCAATTTTGTGCTCTTTTCTATTATATTTTTTTTTTTTAATTTGGTGTCCATTTTTTGAATTTTCATTGTTTCATTTTGTGCTCATATTTAAACCTTTTTAACTTTGTGCTAATTTTTGAATTTTTACAATTTTGTGTTCATTTTTACTTTTTTAACTGGTGTTCATTTTTTCAATTCATAATATGCGAGCATGAGCTGGCTGAAGAAAATAAGTTATTCATAATATATGAGAATGAGCTGAACAAAATAACTTGTTCATAATATACAAGAATCAATCGAACAATAATTTGTTCTTAATATACGAGAACAAGCTGAACAAAATAACTTGTTCATAATAAACGAGAACGAGCTGAACAAAATAATTTGTTCATAATATACGAGAACGAGCTGAAGAAAATAATTTGTTCACAATATACGAGAACGAGCTGAAAAAATGACTTATTCATAATAAACGAGAACGAGCTGAATAAAATAACTTTTTCATAATATACAAGAACAAGCTGAACAAAATTACTTTTTCATAATATATGAGAACGCGCCGAATAAAATAACTTGTTCACAATAACGAGAACGAGCTGAACAAAATAACCTGTTCATAATATATGAGAACGAGCGGAATAAAATAACTTGTTCATAATATATGAGTACAAGTCGAATAAAATAACTTGTTTCAAAATAACAAGAACGAGTTGAACAAAATAACTTGTCATAATATACGAGAACGAGCCGAATAAAATAAATTGTTCTTAATAACGAGAACGAGCTGAACAAAATAATTTGTTTATAATATACGAGAATGAGCTGAACAAAATAACTTCTTCATAATATACAAGAACGAGCTGAACAAAATTACTTTTTCATAATATATGAGAACGTGCCGAATAAAACAACTTGTTCACAATAACGAGAACGAGCTGAACAAAATAACCTGTTCATAATATATGAGAACGAGCCGAATAAAATAACTTGTTCATAATAACGAGAACGAGCTGAACAAAATAACTTGTTCATAATATATGAGAACAAGTCGAATAAAATAACTTGTTTCAAAATAACAAGAACTAGTTGAACAAAATAACTTGTTCATAATATACGAGAACGAGCCGAATAAAATAATTTGTTCATAATAACGAGAACGAGCTGAAGAAAATAATTTGTTCATAATATACGAGAATGAGTTGAACAAAATAACTTGTTCATAATATACGAGAACGAGCCGAATAAAATAACTTGTTCATAATATAAGAAAATAAGCTGAACAAAATAACTTGTTCATAATGTACGAGAACGAGCTGTAACAAAATAACTTGTTCATAATATACGAGAATAAGCTGAACAAAATAACTTGTTCATAATATACGAGAATGAGCTGAACAAAATAACTTGTTCATAATATACGAGAATAAGCCGAATAAAATATCTTGCTCATAATAACGAGAACGAGCTGAACAAAATAACTTGTTCATAATATACGAGAATGAGCTGAACAAAATAATTTGTTCATAATGTACGAGAATAGGCTGAAGAAAATAATTTGTTCATAATATAGAGAACGAGTTGAACAAAATAACTTGTTCATAATATACGAGAATCAAGTGACGAAACTTGGCACATCTTAGTCATGCAAACAGTACACGTGGCACACTGCAACATGCAATAAAAGTGATCACATTTATTTATAATAATTTGAAACTGTTTTGTTTCCAATAAAACAAATTTGTACATTTAATTCACCTTTATTTTAGGTTCATGTTTTCATTGGGTTAGCAAATCGTACGATGAGAAAACAAACACTAATACCAAAACAAACAAAAATTATTTGTGAAAATATTAAAATTATAGTATTGTTATGTTAAAAAGTGATAATAATAATTCTTAATAATAATTCTTGATAGTAATAATAATAATATTAATAATAATAATAATAATAATAATAATTCTTAATAATTTATAATAATAATTCTTATGTTAATATTTGACAGAAATAGTTAATCAATTAACAAATTTATATACAACAGTGCAGTGCATGTTTAATTGCATACGATTCGTATACAACCTTCATAAAAGTAACCGATTGTTCAATATTTCAATTATTATAAGATCTTTAAATTATACTGACCATTTAATGCGGATTTTGTGTTTATTTTATGATTTAAAACGTGTGTGAGATATTTACTGAACCTTGTCAACTCGTGAAAGACAAATGCTGTTCTTATTTGTTTGTTTGTTATGCAAATCATCCGCTCCAATTGATTATTGCCCAGAGTTTATCTTAGAGTGAAGTCATTCACCGCAACAGTTCTTGTAACTGAAAAAATCTACACTTGTTTCTTCCTTTTTGCAACTAAGTGTACTGATGTATGCGTCCATGTATTTCTATTCAAGGTGTCAAAACATCTTACAAAACAAATGTGACACAAATACAGTTTTTATACTCACGAAACTCTACGATATGCGTAGGCGCTATGCGTTAGTCCTGGAATCATGCCCATTGCACAGGTATAACATGAATTAGAAAACAGGGAAGAATAACAGCAGGTGAGCCATGCCCTAATATGAAGTGTCAGTTGCTCATGTGACGTGGTTGAGGAAGGTTGTGTTGCGAGTTCTCTCCGGAGAAGAAACATTATCTAATGAAATCATTGTGTTGTTATTGATCTGTTAAACATACGGAGAAAAATAATTGCTGAATGTTATTCTGTTGCTTTAATCAGAATTGTCCAGTCGAAATAAATAATTTGATTTTGTGAAATATTGTATTATCAAAAATTTAATGTTCTTAAGGTTATCGCTTCAATTTATATTTATAAATATATCTGTGTTTAGAACACAATAAGTTTGTGGTCAAGCTTGCAACCGTAAAATTGTTTTTATTAGTCAAAGCTAAAATTATGGAAAACTGAATTAGTTTTTAAATCAACAAACACGTTCTACTGTTGATGACAGGTAATATTTGATCATTTGTTTATATACATATAAATACAGAGTATGCGGGCATAAATGTGAATAAATATGTTCAATTGTTACCTTCAGGTGACCAGAGCTCGTTCTATATATGGAATATATTTATTAATATTTCTGCA
>JARUHE010284484.1:0-12752 GCA_031471125.1 Archaeomysis grebnitzkii | reverse complement strand
TTTTTATTAAAACAAAAAATATCTAATTAAATTGAAAAATAATCAATCCCTATTAGTTAGAATACCTTTAAGCAAAATGTTGTTGTACAACTTGAAATAATCTAACAATAAGCTTAGTAAAATAGTTTAACCAAGAAAATTTGAAACTTGAAAAAAAATTGTTTTTTCATTAAAATCAAAAACTTTCAATTAAATTTAAAGAATTATTACATTTTACGAGTTCAAAAAAATTGTTTTTTCATTAATATCGAAAACATTTAATTAAATTAAACAATAATTAATGTATACAAGCTAGAATACCCATACATGCAAATGGTGTCAAGAAAACTTTGTTATAGAGCTTCAAATAAACTCAAAAATGAACTTGGTAAGAAGTTTTAACCAATAAAATTTTCAGATTTGAAAAAAAAAGTGTTTTTCATAAAAATAAAAAATTAAATTAAATGGAAAAAAAGATAGTGCATATTGGTATAAATGTCCATACAAACAAACGATGTTAAATAAACTTTGTTGTAGAACTTCAAATAAGCTCAAACACTAGCTTGGTAAAAAGGTTTACCAAGAAAATTTTCTATGTTGAAAAAATCTGTTTTTTCATTAAAATCAAAAAATTTCAATTAAATTGAAAAATATTTACTGTATATTGGTCAGAATGCCCATAAAAGCAAATTTTGTTAAGCAAACTTTGTTGTAGAACTTCAAATAAGCTCAAAAATTAGCTTGTTAAAAAGGTTTAACCAAAAAATTTTCAGAGTTGAAAAAAATCTGTTTTTTCATTAAAAATCAAAAATTTTCAGTTAAATTGAAAATTAATTAGTGAATATTGGTCAGAATTCCCATACAAGCAATTTTTATTAAATAAACTTTGTTGTAAAGCTTCAAATGAAAGTAGAAATATTGAAGAGTGTACATGCCATACGCAGCCTACAGAACTATGAAAGGGCGATCACAATAGCTCATTTTTGTTATTTCTTAACAGACTCGCTAATAATCATTATTATAATTAATATCATTATTATTATTGTAATTGATATTATAATTATTTTTGTAATTGATACTATTATAGTTATTATAGTTAACATTATCATTATTATAATTAATGTTATCATTATTATAATTAATGTTGTCATTATTATTAGCAGATAGAATACCTGAAGCATGTACAGAGATTGCAAGAGTCTAGTTGCAAATGAGAACTGATCGACACTATGGCTCTTCAGTATTGTAAGGCGATCAATGGCCTCGGGCTGAGGATACTTATCTCGGAGGCCTCCGATGATGACTTCGCATTTGCAGATGAGTCGAGGCAGCAGCAGCAACACCAGCACGGCATCGTGATCTCCTGTGGAGGTCGCAAAACTTTATTAGTGATCTTATATCCAAAGAGGATCAAAGAGGATATGAAAGTGATGGCACTAACTGAAGATATGGCTTAGCAGGGTGCCAAAAAAGGACGTTCGTTTTTGATAGCTTTAAAGTTTTTATTGCAGAAAAACTACTTTTTGCTTATTTTTGGAATAAGGAGGACGCAAACAAAATCTTGAGATGGAAAAAAAACTTTGTTTTTCGCACCATGTGGCTTGGGATAGGAGTGAATGGAGGGGAGTTGAAGTTGGAACAGATGGATGATGGTTACTTTAAAGCTATCAATTTCTAGAGATGCTGTACACACCAAAGGTACAGAAAGATATTTTAATGGGTATGAAGAATGATGTCTGTCACCCACTGGATCAATAACAAAATTGTGTGGTTCATTGAGCATACTAATTTTCATCAAATTATTACTCTTTTCCTCTTGTTTAATAAAAGTATAGGATTTGAACTTACCTCCTCTTGTCATGAAATTATCCGGCAGATACTGTGTAAGATATGAAACATGTTGATTGGCTTGTTGGACTTCAAGTTTCCTGAGTTCAAGATCAATTGCTTTACCGTGAGCTTTTGTTTCTGTAAACATTTTCTGGAAAAAAATTGTTTGGTTTTTATATGTCATTGTAGCTATAAAACTGTTATTATTGGTCAGACAAAAATCTAATTTTTTCAGTTAAAACATTTCTGTTAATTAACCTTGAAATCAATAACTTCCGATGGAGTTCCAACTGGTTTGTTTGTCTCTTTCTGGAGTTGGTGACGTAAATTTTCATTTTGTTCTTGAATACTTTGGACGTGTTCCCGGAACTTTTTAATTGTTGCCTCTTGATCCACTATAACTTCATTGGCCGCTTCTCTTTCATGTTTAACCTAGAATGAAACAAAAATTTCGGCAGTGTTTTCACAAATGCATTATATTATTTTATCAAATTTTTTCAAACAAATACAAACCTCTCTGATCTTTCCATTTGCTAAATCGAGTTCTTCCCTCAACTCCAATTCGAGGTCTCGGGCATTTTCTTGCAGTTGGTCGTTCATGTCGTTGATTGCCTCGAGATCCGTCACTGTCTCCAAAAGTTCGGCAACTTTCTCCTCTAAATTCAAGTTACGATCTGTCAGGGTTTCCACCATTTCTTCAGCTCCTAATGCAGCATCATTCTGTAAGATGCAAAACCAAAATCATTCATATATACACCACAATCAATAAATTTGAAATGTATCCTAAATTAATTTATTTTACATAAGCTAATAATATAATAATAACAAAAAAGAATACTAAGTTTTAACAAGAAATACTTGATTTAATAAGAACTCAAATTGCATTTTTCACTTTATATTTGCAAGATGTGTACAAAAAACTTATTCTATTGGACATATTGAACATAAAATTTAGGTAAAACAGTGAAAGGGCATAAATTATAGAGTTTGTTGCAAAGGTCTCATAAAGTTTACGGTTTTAGGGTAGCCCTGCTCAATACATTTACACAAACCTATCTCATAGCCAATATGACAAAGAAGTGAATTAATTATTAAGGTTTCCTTTCAAAATTAATTTGTTTTATTGTAAAATATTATACAGCAGCACATTAGCCACTGAGGCAAGAAGCGCTGTTTCAAAATTAGAAATTATATTTTTAAAAAAGCTACCAATTATGAAACTCAAGAATGAAAAAGAAAAATTGGCATTAGTGAAAATAAAACCAGAATTAAGTTACAAAGCAAGAGAAAAAACATTTAATTGTGCAAAAATGTGAGAAAAGTTCAATGAAATGTTTTGTCAACTAAATGTTAATATCTTCAATACATAAAACCAAAGTAAAAGAGGAGAAACAAATAAATGTGGATTTTTTTAGTGGTTCCAACAAATGAAGAAATTTAATTTACAGATTACAGCAACATTAAATTAAGAATTTTCACATACAGATTAGCAAATATTTTAAAAAGTTAATTGATTTGATTTTCATTGTTGTGTTCCTGCAATCTCTTTTTTTCGTAAGAAATATAGATTTTTCAAAGAACTAGCACAGTTAAGTTTTAAAAGCTACATAAAATATAAATTTAAACAACGCATCTATAAAAATCTATGAAAACAATCACACGAAATATAAACAAAATACTTAGAAGGGATAAAGCTAACAAAAATGATTTGGAAGAATATTTCAAATCCATTTGAAAAACGGAAGAAATGAGTATCAAAACTCACCTCAATCTTGGCATTAAACTGGTGGTTCAAATGTGGGCATGTGAAAAGGATGGAGGACAATTATGGAGAGGTACAGGATTATACATTGACAATCTAGCGAAATGAATAATAAGCAATTGTAAAAGTTAACTTGGTTGATGAAAAGTAATTAAAAAAGTTAATTTGTTTCATATAGATGGATGATAAGTAATTAAAAAAGTTAGCAGGCAGGGCTTTGCTTTGGCTGCCATTCTAGTGATTACTCCATTATAATTACTATTGGAAGACACCATTAATGACAGCTAAAGCAATGCGCTGTTAGCAAGTCTGTATTATATAAAGACCCAAAATATATCTTGGCTATGTAGTATCACTCAATAAATAAAGGCCCTCGTCAACAGAAAATGAACTCTAAGTTTAGTTTCAAATTATTCAACGAAACATAAATAATAATTTAAACTTTACATTCTTTATAGATAAAGATGACTTATTTCATGGGCAATGGTACTACAACGAGTTTTCAATATACAAAGTAGGAAAAAAATTATCAAAAATGATGGGAACAAAACACTGAGTTTTGGTACCAAGAATTGATTTCTCTGTGCGAGATAGTTGTGAGATTTTTCTGCTATCTTTATCAAGTATAATAATAAATGTTTGTTTTTTCTCCTACCTTTATTAAGTATAATAATGAATTGTCAGTTTATACACCGCACTGTTTTACTTATGCTTTGTCGGCGATAGTTGATTTAACAGGATTTAATTATTAATACTATTGTTATTTTCAATAACATTACCTGTTCTTGCAAATCCGAAATTGTTAGTTCTAGTTCGGACAATTGAGTCTTCAATTTTTCATTAATCTTCACAACATCTGCAAACTCCGTTTTTTTTGCTTCCAGATCTTTTGAGAGTTTTTGCAACTCATGCTTTTCATGTGCTGCAACATCCCTCATTCTAAAATAGAAAAAAATCATATTCAATGTTACACACAATTATGCATACAATTTTTTTCTGAAAGTTTTTAGGAAATAAACTTGTGATTTTTCATTGAAATATTTTCAAAAGCAAATCATCTATTATAAGCTAAGGTAAGCTTAATAGTTATCTTTTTGTTGAGAGATGAAATGTTGAAATCAAAAAACTCTAATAACACAAAAGAATTATTTGAATATATTTAATATTTGGGACTTTTATATAGCAGGTCTAATCAAACTTAACCAATCTCTGCCTCGCTTCATATATCGACTTTAATATTACTACCCACATCAAGTGATTTGTACCATAAAGACATGCAGCCAACATATAGTGCATTTTCCAAACTAGGGTAAGCTTAGCATATGAGATTTTAAGGGAAAACAGCCATGTTCAAATCATAATAAAAGCCTTAGAGCTGACTCGAACAGGTGCCAATGAGATTTGTTTATGCAGCATTCGTATCCACTCGGCCACCATCTCTCTTTTTTAAATGCATAAGCTAGATTTTGTATTTTGTGACACAGTTGTGTTGCTATTGTGGTTTGGCAAAGCACAATTTTAGGACATCATTCACCCAGCTCATACTGATTTGTGAGGTCTTTTGTGAGCCCTGCTGAAACACAATAAAACATGACTTACCGAACCAGTGTTTCGTGCAATCGACAATTTTGTTGCTCCAGCTGCTTCACTTGAACGCTCGAGGTTCCTTCTTCTCCTGATGTTACAACAGCACCTCCCGACATCTCCGTCTTCAAGATCTCCAGATCTAGTCTGAAAATTGAAATTCAAATCAGACACAAATTTTTCTTCAAGTTGAAAACTCTCCACAAATTCTGTTTTTTGGCTAAAACTCTATAAATATTAATGAACAACTTTTCTTAAACTTTTCAAAAAAAAAACTTGAAACTTATGCTAGTATGACAGGTCAAACACCAAAGCTCGTCCGAAAAAACAACCAGTAACTTATGAATTATTATCATGCCATAAAAGCAATTGTTATTAAAAAAGAACTTTGTTGTAGAGCTTCAAATAAAAGTATAAATCAATATTGAAGGGTGTACATGCCATACGTAGCCTACACATCCTACAGAACTATGAAAGGGCAATCACAATAGCTCATTTCTGTTATTTCATAACAGACTCGCTAATCATTTTTAGGGAAAAATTATCTGGAAGATTAAAACAAACTAGCTTTATTAATACAACTTGTCTGTAACTCTTGGAATTTAATGCTGATATAATTCTGGATTTAGAAGACAACACCTTACAAAATATAGAGGATATACGAGCCATCAAGTGATTGTTTACCACTAACACTGACTATATTGAAAATGCTACTCTTCTGCACAGCTTCACTACACATGTGCAACACCTTTCAAAATCATAATTACGTTAATTCTTCAATTTTGTCTTTAGCCTGATCGAGTTCTAACTGCAACGTCTCGGCTTTTTCTTCGGCCATTTCCTTGTCCAAGGTCAACATTTCGACGTTTTCCGTCAATTCTTCCGTCTCTTCAATGTGATTGTCCTTTGCTTCAATTGCCTGGCGAGCCTCAAGCTGATACTTCTTCACTTCTTTTTGTAGCTGTGCCTGAAAATTAGTTGTATTTTTTATCTCAACTCTTTTGTTTAACTAAAGTTAGTTGTACACATTATCTCAAATCTTTTGTTTAACTATAAAAATTAGCCGTATTTATTATCTCAACTCTTCTGTTTAACTAAAATTAGTTATACACATTATCTCAAATCTTTTGTTTACCTAAAAATTAGTTGTACGCATTATCTCAACTCTTTTGTTTAATTAGCATTGATGGAGCTTATCAAACAAGAACAAAATAAACTTGATGTATTAACACCAGAAATAAAACTAAAAACCAAGTTTTCAAAAAAAGATCAAGTTGAAAACATAAAACTTACTTGTGATTCCATTATCCTGCTCTTGAACTCTCCCATTTGCTCGACCTGCAAGCGATACCTTTCAAGTTCTTTCAAACTGTCTTTATCCTGAGCTCTCTTTACTGAAATATTACAAGGCATCAAAATCACACATCTGTGAAAAATATTGATCCAACAATTTTTTATATTTTGGTTATTGACATTTTTAAAGCTTTAAACTTCTATAAAATAAAAAGAAGCAAATTAATAATTTGGTGCATCAATTACACAATATTTGTTTGGATAGAATGTCATCAAATTTTGGTAAAATAATCTGAATATAGTTTGTGATATAGTTTATATATCAAACAACCACATTAACAATAACAACAATAACAAACACATTCTCTTATATAGCACTATAAAGATGAGGAATCATATTCCTAACATCTCTCTACTGCACTTCACAACAATTTAATACAAAAAAGGGGTTAAAAACATAACACAAAATTAAAAAAAAAACAGCACTAACTTTAGTTAATTGTCAAAATACAACTTTAAAAATAAGACTTCAGCTTTGTATGTTAACGTAACTCAACATAATTGTTTTTGGAGCAGCTTTACATTTTATAAATCTTTAAAAACATTAAAATCATTAAAACTTAGAAAAAGTAATTTCACGTTACCGTTGTGACACATTGCTAACATAATCCGAAGTTACAATAAAAAATATTGTCTTAGTCATAGTTTTTTTGTTTTAAATTATAAAGAGTTTTATTTAATCAAAAAAAGACCCTCTTGCTCTATGCAACCTATTTTCTGTTTGTATTTGAGTATTTCTTATGAATAACTTATTTAAAAAGATCGTTGTTATTTAAATATTTAATAGTGAGATACAAATAATATTTCTTTATATTGAGAACACAATTTTTGTAATTTGGTGAATTACATTTTTCTTCAAACAATTGTGTTTTGAGCTCCATTAACCCTTTGAGGACCGCTGGTACATATGTGTACCAAAAGTTTTAATTCAATAATTTTTTTTAGATATTCAAGTTCTCGGGAACTAACATTAAAATATAAATATAAATACAAATTATAATGCGTGATTTAATCACGCATTATAATGTATAAATTATGTTAATTGTGGCTTGAAGGACAAACCCTGGACGGTTGAGGGCAGCAGGTTAACAATTTTCTTCACATTAATGCCCGCAAAGTCATAAACTAGTGTTCACCAGAGAGTTATTTATCATTGTATAAATTAGATCAATTGTATAAATTGGATCAATTGTATATATTATGCTAACTGTATAAATTGGGTCAATTATATAAACTGGGCTAATTTTATAAGCTGGGTCAATTGTGGATGTTGTATCAATTGTACAAATTGGGCAAATTTTATAAATTTGATCGTTTTATAAATTGGTTTAATTATATAAATTGGGTTGATTATATGAATTGGATCCATTGTATTAATTGCGTCAATTGTATTAATTGGGTAAATTGTATAAATTGGATTAATGGTATAAATTGGGTAAATTGTGTCAATTGTATAAATTGGGCCAATTGTAAAATGAGGATAATTGTATAAATTGGGTCAATTGTATAAATTGGGTCATTTGTATGAATTGTTTTAATTGAATAAATTGGGTTAATTGTGTAAATTCGGCCAATTGTATACATTGGGTCAATTTTATAAATTGGGTCAATTATATAAATTGGATTAATTGTGTAAATGGGGTCACTTGTATGATTTGGGTCAATTGATTATATTATTAGTCCATTGTATAAACTGGATCAATTGTATAAATTGTGCTAAATGGGTAAATTCAATAAATTGGTTCAATTTTATAAATTTAATTGATTGTATAACTTTGGTTAATTGTATAAACTGGGTAAATTGTATAAATATGGTCAATTGTTAAATTAATTTCATTGTATAAATTCGGTAGATTGTATAAATTAAGTAACTTGTATAAGTTGGGTCAATTAATTAGTGAGTCCATTGTATAAATATGTGTCAATTGTATAAATCGGGTGAATTTTATAAATTGGGTCTATTGTATGAATTGCTTCCCTTTCATATAGGTTGAGTCAAATGATTGTTTGGTCCATTGTATAAATTGGGTCAATTCTATAAATCAGGTCAATTGTATAAATTTGGTCAGTTGTATAAATTGGGTTATTTGTTAAAATTGGATCAATTCATTATTGGTCCATTGTATAAATTGGTTTAATTGTAGAAATTTGGTTAATTGTATAAAAAAGGTAAATTATAAGAATTTGGTTAATTGTATATTTGGGTACATTGTATAAGCTGGCTCAATTGTATAGGTTGGCTCAATTGTATAAGTTGGGTCAATTGATTATTGGATCAATTGTATAAATTGAGTCACTTGTCTTGTATTACTTGGGTCCATTGTATAAATTGGGGTTAATTGTATAAATTGACTCACTTGTATAAGTTAGCTCAACTTATGAGGGAGTCAATTGTTTAAATTGGGTCAACTGTATAAGTTGGGTCAAATGATTGTTGGGTCCATTGTATAAATTGGCTCAATTGTATAAATTGGGACAATTGTATAAATTGGCTCAATTGTATAAATTGGGTCAATTGTATAAATTGGGACAATTGTATAAATTGGCTCAATTGTATAAATTGGGACAATTGTATAAATTGCGTCCCATTTATAAGTTGAGTAATTGTATTAATTTGGTAAATTGTAAAAATTGGGTCAGTTGTATAAGTTGGATTACCAAAGTTGAAACTTGATTAAATAAAATAATTCTGTAAGACTTGATGTAAAATATGGACTTCTAGAGGCGTCTAATTCTCTTCCATTAATCGGTCAAAAAATAAAACTTGCTTAAAAACCAAAACATTTTTTCTTTTAAGATTATTTTGTTTGTTATTGTAAACCATTATTGTGCACCTTTTTATTTTGTTGATGAAAAAAGCTATATAATTAAGTAACAAAAGATAAATTAATTAAATATAGATCATATTCTATTAGAAATGAACTTATGTACCATATACAATTATCTTTAGCTGAGTTTGTTAGTTAACTTAACAGAAAATGGCTATGTACTCATGCGTACTTTTGGTGTACACCATAGTACAGCCGAATGCTCATGAAGGCCACTTTTTCACCATGGAGGTACACAGGAAGACCGAAATGTTGGTATATATATATAAATGTATATATGTATGTATGTATATATATATTCCTTTATACAGGTTTGGTTAAATATTATTGCATATTTGAAATTGATTAACTTTTTTGGGCCTTCTCAAGCCTTCTGAACAAACGCTTTTGGTCAGTAGGTAAATTTATAATGAGGTTTACAAACATCATTGTTATTGTATATTTATTCCTTAACTAGTTTAGCTAGAGTCATCTAGCATGTTCACAAGGGAGTTATATTAATACATTTGTTTAAAAATATAAATGTACAAAAGTTATTCCAATATTCATGTTATTAGAAATAAAGTTTTCAATTCATTAATTGTTATTTTTCATTTTTCAGTGTAATACATATCTGGCCAACACTTGTTGCTACTAATTCATCAGTATCATTAGGGCTTAGAAGTATTTACATGTCTAAGTTAAAATTACTAAGTGATAAAAAACATAAACATAACAAATATTATAACGTAGCACGATAAAATATACATATAAATGTTAATATATATTATATCTATGACTTATAAGGTTTCACTAAAAATAAAATGAGGACAATAAATATAATTTTGAAACCTTTTTAAAATGAAACAAATATAAGATTCTCAAAACTAGTTGAAATGTTAGGTTGACAAACCCACTGAAAATCTTTCGGTAAAAAGAAATGAGAACAATAAATATATTTTGAAATCTTCCTAAACTGAAATAAAATCCAATTTCCAAAACTAGTTAAAATGTTTAATTTAAAAATTTACTGTTAAGGTTTCGCAATCAAAAATAAAAACAGTAAATGTATTTTTTAATTTTTTTTTAAATAAAATAAAATTACACTTTCAAAACTAATTGAAATGTTAGTTAAAAAAATGTACAATGTCGTAACTAATAATTGACAATTTAAAAATCTCAGACAAAAACAATTTGTACATGTGTACAATTAATTAAAATGAATTTAAACTAAAATATATAATATATGGTTAAAGCATTTGTATTATAATTTTTTTAAAACTGAAAGCCAACTATATATAAAAAAAGAGGAATATAATATTTGTTTTTTTTAAATTGTTTATAAGCAGCGAATTTGAAATATGTTTACTTGTCTCAACTAGTGTTTGTATTAAGTACACCATGCCCTGTATTTGCTTCTTTGAATTTTTCCAAGAAAATCTGGAGAGTGGTTAAGTTTTTATCTTGTATTGATCGACTGGGATCATTTAGTCTGACATCTTGTCTCTTGGCACTAACATTGATAGTTATCCACCAATTCAAAATGGATTGGATGAAACTGGCTGTTTCACAGGCTCCGTGTAATATCAGCACGGCAAATACTCTGTTATTAAATACTTTTAAAACATGCTGAACATTCTGCAGGTGGAGATAAATAGACAAACTGCAGAATGTGTCAAGGGTGTGGTTTTCAAAATATTATCTTTTTTCTTTGTATATATCTTTCACATCCGAGAAAGAAGCAACTGATTCCTTGTCAAACAGACAAGTTCATGAAATGTTTCTGTGGTCCAGTGGTGCAGATACACTTTAGCAGATAGACAGGGTTAAACAAAAGATACCAGAACGGTGTATCATCCAAAGGACGAATGGCCTGGAAATCACAAGTTCGTATGATTGTCAGTAATCGATCCTATAACAATGCCACCTGACTTTCAACAAGGGAAACATCTACTATCAAAACATCGAATTGGTACTTTGAAGTCAGTCTATTAACAGATGTGATTGAAACCATAACACTAGGTCTACCTTGTCAGCACTTTAACCTCCTGTAGCGCACATAACATTGTCCTTGCCTTTGAATCAGGATCATTTTTTGCCACACCATTCAAAACACCACCCGAAAAAGCAACAATTGGACGAATTTTCAATAAAGCTGGACAAGATGTATGAAGAACAGCCTTCATGTATGGTTTTTGTCATTCCAAAAACCAAATCACAAACGTTACTTAATCCTTTGTCTCATTATTGTTGCTCTAAGGGCAAAAATACGTTGAAATTATGAACTAAAAGGGTACTTTTTGTATAAAACTCACACTTCCCTAGAACCATTAAGACTCAGAAAACAAATACCAACAAGCACATATTTTCCTACGAAAAACATATTCAAAAGACATATATGGTTTGGGAATGAGATCTGTTTTTGTTACCTCTAAGAAATAACGAGAAAAATTGAGAAAACAATAGCTAACACATCCCCTAAAACGTAAACAAAGCTTTTATAGGATTAAAAAAAACAATTTAATTAATGTTAGGTAATGTCAAGCCCAAACAATCGAATAAAGGATTTTATTGAATTTTTATTTATAAATCTAATAACCATATATTGGAAAACACAATTCTGTTGTTACACACATTCAAGAATTTGAAAATAAACATTGGTTGTTTCAAAAAAAATCCGTTTGCTTTCTTATGTATTTGTTTATAATTTGTTTGTTGTTTTTTTATAATTATTTATTATTTAATTGCTTATTAATTTTATGTTTAATTATTATTTTTTATTGTATATGTATTATTAATTTACGATTTATTTTTTCTTTATTTATTATTTATATATTATTTATTATTATTTGTGTATTACTTATTTATTGTTTATTTGTTCACACATACTAAGTTATGTATTTATTTTTTAACATAATTTTATTTACTATTATTTAACTTATGATTGTGATATCAGTTTACAAATTTGCTATACACATTTAATTATTCAAATGGCATTATTAGTTACAATTAATGGGTGAATATCGACGTGCAGGCTGACAGTATTATGTTACTTGGATAATATTATTTTCAACGAACACTAAACACTAAATAATAAATATATTTTGAAGAGAAATAACAAAATAAACTTTGTAAATATTGGTTAATCTATCAACACTAAACCAAGTTTTCAATTTTTGTTTCCTAAGGCACTTGATAAAACAAACAAAGCTCTGTATATTATAATTAAATTTTGTAAACAAATATAAATTTCAAGAGGCTTTAATATTGAAACCAATTTCACTATAATATTTGTGCTTATATAATAATTATTTAATATATAATACAAGTAAAACTGATATTATGTTATTGATTTATTTAATCAACGGCCTTGGCCACGTTGAAACACCGCTTCCCGTATGATCAGCGAAGTTAAGCAATGTTGGGTCTGGTTAGTA
>JARUHE010284374.1:0-12755 GCA_031471125.1 Archaeomysis grebnitzkii | reverse complement strand
TTATGCATACATTTGAATTGAAATATTTGAATGAAAAAATTTAAATTAATGTGCATAAGAAATCTTTTTAATTGTTCATTGACATTTTTCATCATAGCTAAACTTGATTTGACAAATATTTTTTTTCGAAATTTGAATCGTATGTTTTCATATAAATGTTTTAAACCCACACAAATAATTTTTTTAACGCCAAAGCTATAAATTTGAATAGCAGACATGTTTATAATTACGAGTACAGTCTAGAATGTCTGACTTCATTTATCAAACTAATTGTAGATGAAGTTCACATATTTAAAAAATTAAAATATGAAGGCCACATTATAACCAATTTAACAAACGAATAAATCAAAATTACTTGTCTATGTATGAACCAAATACATAAACCATTGTTTTTTGTTTCGAATGAATTGCCTGTTTATTATTATACAGGGGGGGGGGGTATTGCGTTCCCACAAATACATCGTAGAAGGTGAACAAAATATTGTCAAAATGTGTTTGGAGAGAGACTTGAAAGTTGGCGAGGAAGGAGATCCTTCAACACCACTAGAACTTCGGGGTTCGGTGAAGAAAGAAGTTTTTGCTCATGTCCCCTGGTGATGGCTACGCCCTACCTCCTGAAAAGGTGGTTGGGCCATGAATTATCCTCCAGCCAGCAGAGACTAGGGTCATCCCTTGGTTGCATAGACGAAGAAAGCTGCCAATCTAGTTACATACTCGAGGTGGGAGAGGCCGTCGACTTTGTTTGTACTGCCTCGAACCTTCAGTTGTCGGCATCAAAGTTGCAGATAGGCAAATCAAAGTCAATCAGGGTCTGATATGCCAGATGGACAGGGTACGGATGAACTTGACTGCCCCTGTGAGGACACTGTTCGCCTTTTGGATCACGACACCAGATCCGTATGCTTGATGTCAAGTCCAAGAGTCAGGTTTATATAGCTTGCGCGTCCTATGAAGTTGCCTTAAAACCTCATCATGGCACATTTAGTTGCAGGAAAGAAAGCCACAAAACACTGCATTGAAGAATGATTAAATATAACTTGACAATGCCTTTGAATAATCTGAGGAGATCTTGAGAATGACTACAATAAATAATAATTTAATTAATTAATACATCTTCATTAGATTTCTAATTAAACATTTCTGTTTGTTTTTCTAAACGAATCTCAAAATGCTGACTGGCCGAATAAATTGCCAGAGTCTTCACATTTAAGTTATCTGAAATTTATTTGCATCGATAAATTATCATCTCAATCATAACTCATTTATTTATTTTAAAGTTTATTTCCTCTCTTGCATCAATTATTTCCATTCAAATAATAACAATTATAGCTTTTATATAGCGCCGACACTATTTAATACTCTTCAGCGCTTCACATATGTAGGCTTTATTATTGTTACCCACATCAATACGGTATTATTTTCATCCAAAGTAGCTAACTGCTATTTAAATAAGGCAAATAATGAAGTGAAATCATTGCTTTTTGTAATTCTAGTTTCAGCTAAATTAAGAATACCAACTTAGGCACACAATTAAATAGATTCCTCAGCGGTGTTGGACGATCAAATAATCCAAAATAAAAGTTTCTAATCTTTCGATCGGAAATATTGTGCCAATTAAATTTTCAAAATGTAATAATAATGAAATAAATGACTAATTTATCACTTTTAATCGAGCTGATGTTGCGAGTTTGTTGTCCGCCGTCCCGCGATATGTTTACGATGTTCGTTGTCCTGCGATGTTATCTCCGCTGAATTATGGCACACTTTTTTATTATTATTATATTATTATATTTATTATTGTTAGTAAGTAGTAGTAGTATTTTATTATTATTGTTAGTATTTTATTATTATTATTATTTTCATATTAGTATTATCATTATCTCAGCTGAATTATGGCACACTTTTTTATTATTATTATTATATTATCTATTATTATTATATTTATTATTATTAGTATTATTGTTTTTTATTATTATATTTATCAGTTATCTATTATTATTGTTATTGTATTATTTATTTTTATTATTACGTCGCTGAATTATGCTATATTTACGTATTGTTATTACATATTATTATTATATTTATTATTATTATTATTATCGTTGCTGAATTATGGCCGACTTTTTTGATAAAAGTCTAATATCGTCACCTAATTGGATGTTCTTTATCGGGTCACTCCTGCAATACTCTTTATTAATACTATGGCTTGTGAGACCGAATTAACATACTGTCTGTTTCTGATTAATTTTCGTTTACACTATTTTTTTTAATATATAATAACCTTTAGTGTGTTTTAGTTGAAGGTTTATTTATTCTTCATTGATTTATTAACAATATGTCGATTATTATTATATTTTATTATATTATTATTGTTGTTATAATTATTGTTATATGATTATTATATATTATGTTATTATTATTATTATATCATTGTTATAATATTATTAGCGCCGTTTAATGATTATCACAACTTAGTTGTTGCAAACATTTAATAAAGCCTGAAAATAAAGTATTGAACGAAATAAATATATAACTTTAGTGAAAGGGTTGAATCGAAATTCTTTTCGGCGTTGAAGCGGTTATTTATTTTCGAAACAAATTGGTTATCACTCCCAGCGCCATAAATCGTTGAATAATGTCTTAACTTTTTGCGAATATTTGCAAAAAGTTTTAAACGTTGATAAGAAAACATTTTTTAAAATGTCTTTCACATTCCTTCCGATAGTTATGTTTAAAATATTTAAATGTTTAGATTAAACATTTTTTATTTTAATCAATTTTAATTTTCAAAATAATTCGATAAACAAATCTTTATACAAGAAATTCTTATCCAGTTTATATTTGAAGTTTTTTGTTTTTATTCGGGTAAAACGAAGCAGCTTTTGAATTTATAATACAATCATCATCTATCGTCTACATTGTTTAAGTTGTTTTTTACTGAACACAAGTTGTATACAATTATATGAATAATTATTATATGTTTCTAAAAATAATGTTTTACAAAGCTAATTAACATTGGGATGTTTCACTATTTTTGTAAGAGGTGAAAGCAAATATTGGAAGTTTTTTTTTTAGTTTTGGCTTTGTTTTTTCATTGATTTAAAGTTTTGAAGAATGATGTGAATAGTAACTTTGTATAATTTTTTTTTAATTTTATACTTTTTATAAAAATGTTGGTTGACGCTCATTGGCTTGAATAATACCACTGATGTTGGCTGGATGGATAGGCCTATCATATTAATTAAAAAAAAAATCGTGTAAATGCAATAAATTTTGTTGGTTTGTTTATTTGTATTATACAATTACTAAAGTATTTAATGCATCAATATTTACACTTTTGCTGTTGATTTCAAATTTCAAGAAAGTTTAGCTTTTCATAAAGTTTTTTTTAAGTTTTATTCAAAGAAAGTCAAAATAAAAATTTGTTTTCATTGCAGATTTATTGTTTTTATTCTCACGTTTGATTCAACAGAACAAAATAAATCTTTAGAAGAGATTTAATTTGAATTCGTTTTTTTATTTCGCCGATGTGGGGTTTCTCCTTTTTGGCTCCCCTCTTTTTTTGGGGGGGTTTTTGGTTCACGATTATTTCCAACATGTTCCTAATTTTTTTTTTTATAGCATTTCACACGTCTGTGTTTTATATCCACAGATGACCTTCATTCAAGTCTATCTCACAAAACCTTTATGAATTTTGCGGCCAGGTGGTTGTCAAAAATATTCTGTTCTGTTGAATGTTTTTCAGACTAAAATGAGTTTACGATTTTCTTAATTTGGTTTGTTCGATAATTTTCTGTAATGATGTTTTAGTTTACATTGTTTCGTTGAAGTTGTCCGAAATTTCCCGAATTAATTCCATTTCTTAAAATGAAAACTTTCAAATAAAAATTTTACTTCTTGTGATGCACAAAATTTTTTGTAAAAATCCATAAAACATTATTTTATTCTACGTCCCCATTCATACACAACCTGTGTCTTACTAAATATGGAACGGTTTCAGATAATTGTTTGTCATTGACAAAAATATAAGTTTTTTTTCAATTGAAACCCTTTTGTTTATGTTTATTTAAATAGTTCAAGTTAACGTCTACCAACCATTCTTTCCTGTTGAAACCGATCTGAAAATATGATTGTTAAACTGTCTAAAATATTTTTGTTAAAGTTTCTTTTCTTACTTTCTTAGATGAAGTCTTTTAGAAATCATATAGTTTTATCCAATTTTTAATATGTAAAGACTTGATTCATACAGTTACTTACTTGCCACTACAGGGAGGGATGACTGTGTGCTAAACGTATCCTAGGAGTGTAACATATTATGTTTCAACAATTATTTCTTAAACATTCAATAGTTCTTAGAATATCAAACTAAGTTAGCAGTGAATATAATTTTATTATTGTATGGTGATAAAAACTAATTAGTTAAGTATGAGCATTTCAGATTTAATGTTGAATTTGCAGCGGCATTAAAATGATTAAGTAAGTGTCTCAAAGTTGAAGTTGAATGGCAGAAAAGTTTTCCATTAAAGCAACTCGATTTCAGGAAGCGGCGTCGCAATTTCACCAAACAAGCGCTCGAGATGCTGAACGAGTATTTTTATTCGCACCTCTCCAACCCATATCCTTCTGAAGAGGAAAAGGAACTCATGGCACGCCAGTGCGACATTACTGTCAATCAGGTTGGCACTGTGTCCGAATCAACACTCTCGTGTGTCCGAATCAACACTCCATACTTTTCGTCCAGATTAGCCTTACTCTTGGAATAGGCTCCAATTCAACTTGTCCATATTAGCTTTCCCCGACCATGCTCTGCGATCTCTTTTGAAGTTCTCTCTCGTCTCAAAATTCCTTCGAACAATTCATCACAAATTTCACATTTGACAAACTGAATGAAACTATTTTTTAAATGTGGTTTTATTTTTGGAAAAAATATAGTTGGTTTTAGAATAGCTAATAAATTAATACTTTCTTGTTGTGGGTTGTTTTTAATTCCTTTTCTGAAATTGTTGTGTGTTGCTTTTCTTTCTGTTGTTGTTTTATTTCTCATTTGTTCTAGATTTGAAGAAGTAAGCTTCCAGTTTACTTGAAATGGTTTTCTTTTTAGTGTTTGTTTCGTGTGGAAAGTTTGATTACTTCCTACTTTTTATTTGTGTTAATGATGTTCTAATTCTAATAACTATGGCGAGTGTTTTGTTTTCAGAATATTCTGGAACATAGCTAGAAATGATATTCATAGTAAATGAAATTCTAAAATGAAGTCATTTGGGAAGTGTAATGATAATGATTTATTCTTTAGATGTATTTATGTATGTAAGGGTTGTAGGATTTGGGTAATATTAATTAATGTTTTAAATATTTACAAAATGTTCGTTCACTGGTGTCAATTGATCAGAAAAACGATTTATTTACAGTTTGAAAAATTTGGTTTAAAAGTGAAAATTGTTTTAATTTGATATGTGATTTTTTTCATAATGTTTATAATAAAAGTATAAATGATGCCAAACTAAATCGGTTTGTTGGTGTTCTAACTTTGGTAAGGACTGATAACATCGAAGCTCGTTCTTCTCCTTAAGAGAGATGTAAATATATGACAGTTTGACTATTTCAGGAGGCGCCGACAAAACCTAAGTAAACACGCCTCTGAGACTCTAAACGAGTTTTTCTATTCGCATCTTTCCAATCCGTATCCCTCTGAAGAAGAGAAGGAGATGCTGGCAAGGCGATGTAACATAACCATTGGCCAGGTATTCATACTCAGGGTCTTCTGTCTTACCGACCAACACAATCCTTGGCACATTCATTACACCGATCCAACACTTTCGCTTTTCACTCACGTCTCTTAGGGAACTGTAGCGGAGCAAAGCATTCGGTGCAAATCTCTTATTCAAGGCAACGTTTGTATGTCTTGTGATGAATAACATTCAAATGTTCTTACTAGACAAAAATATTTTCTAGTTGATATGCAAATTATTTTTATGGGGGTTACTTATGGAAATACTAATTAGTTGAGTTATGTATGGTTATGTTTGCTATGTATTTGAAGTTATGGTTTAGCTTAAGTTTAATCTTTATTATAAAATGAAGTCTCAAAGGGCAGCTGTATAACTTTTCAGATTATCAATTTAATTTATATTAAAATTTCAATTTTTTTATTCATTTGTCTGTTTTATTATTTAAATTTTGTAATAAGCAAAAAAATGTAACATTTGCTGCCCTCATAAAGTACATTGCATTGTAAATTCTTGTGTATGAGCTATGCTTAACAGATTGTAAATATGTGACAATTATTAAATGGTTGTTCATGTCAAAAAATGGCAAATGTTCGAGGTAATTCCTTGCCTTGCTTTTAGTTTATATAAAACAGAAAGATGAAATTTCTGCATCGAACTAAGTTGTAGCGACAGATTTTTTTTGGGATTCGACCTAAATGTTAATTTCGGAGCATCGCAATGGTTTCAGGAGGAGGCGTCGGAATTTTACCAAACAGGCCTCTGAGGTGTTGAACGAATATTTTTATTCAAACCTAACAAATCCATACCCATCCGAGGAAGACAAGGATGCGCTGGCGAGACGCTGTAACATCACGGTGAATCAGGTACAAAACCACCCAAATAAACATCAGTCTCTGTTTTATTTTTTGGTTTCTTGAGTTACACTGCAGTCATCGAGATCTTCAATGATCATTTCCGAATTCTTAAATGAATTTTAAGTAAATCATCATATTTGCATTTGAAATATTTTAATGTTACTGATGGATATATTATATAAATGTGAAGTAATTAATACAAGGTAACTAAATTTTAGAAATATTGATATTGCTCTTTATTTACCTTGTGATAATTATAGATTTTTTTGATTAAATATTCATAATAAGTAGTACTAATGGTGATTTAATCAGCATGATTTACTATCTATTCATTACATTTATCTTGAACAACAACAACAACAACAACAACACGAACATAACCAATAGTACTATCGATTGCAACACATAAATAAGTTCGCTGTTTCAATTCATATTTTTTTAACTTTAGCTCGGGTGGTTTTGTTGGCGGTTGTTAGAGGTGTTGGTTGGTTTTGATTTTGAAAGTAGTCTAGAAGTTTTAAAAAAAATGTCTACATACCAATTGTATTTCTCCTTTTATCCATTCTGTTAGGAAGGCAATGGTTGTGTGCAAAGTTGTTTGAAGTTTTTTTTAAAGAATGAAACCTATTTTTTGTTCCCTTTTAAGTTTTAATAAATATGGTATACATCTCCAATTCTTTGTTTTTAACATACAACATAAGTCTTAGATTTTAATATGCTCCAAGTTTTCGTTTGTAGGTTTTTATTTTCTTTTCATTAATGTTTACATGCGTTGACATCAACATATTTTGTTTAAGTTTAAGATTGAGAAAGAAAATGTGGTTTAAAAATAAGATGTATGTAATAATTAAAATGAAGTTTATTTTTAGCCTTCGAAGACCATCGGAACAAATCTAAACCATGATCGCCAATGCCTTCGAATTAAATTAAACGATTTCCACGTAATTTCAGGAGGCGTCGTCGTAATTTTAGCAAGCAGGCTTCCGAAATCCTGAATGAGTATTTCTACTCTAATCTCGATAATCCCTATCCTTCCGAGGAAGAAAAGGAGGCATTAGCTAGACGTTGTGCAATTACACTGAACCAGGTACCACCTCTCGTCTGCCGCCACTCACTACCACACTCTCCCCCATCACTCGAAGGGGAAGCTCAGTCTTTTACATCTCTTCCCAACATAGATACAATTTTCTTTCTTCTTTTTGCTGCAACAATTTTTTTTTGGGTGGTCAGGCTAGGTTGATGGAAGGAAATTAGAAACTGAAGAGTGCAGTACACTAACACGGTAGTTTAGCTAATGCTTAAATGTTCTCCAAAATACTTTAGTGAATATAAAAATTGGGTTCTCATTTATAGGATTTTTAAATGGAATTTTTCAAAGGTTGAATTATTTGGAAGTATGTTTTTGTGTTGTTATATTGCCTGTATTTTCAAAATGTTTCTATCAAACCGGAATTATACAAAATCATTTGACCTTCCTTTATTTTCTTTCATTCAACATAATAATGATGGCAAATGCATTGGCTTGTATAATTATGGATTGAGTGTTATTATTGTTAACAATAATAATGTGTGTTCTACTATTACTACATAAGTGTATATCTTAAAGCTTTTATTTTGCTATTCTAACTATACTAATGGAAAGAAAAGGCTTATTGGGTTCTTTTTTATTGGAAGTCTAAAATACTAATTATTTTAAGTTAGTATTTTTAATTTATCTTAAATTATAAAATGAAGTTTGTGTTTTATCATGGTTAAGATGTATTCCATAAATGGGTAATCATTTTCTAACATTATTTGTGATGCATTCAATAAAATAAAATGTAAATTCAATGTAATTTGTTGATCTACATTAACTTTAGTTTTTCAATTGAATGTGTAAATATATTAAGTTGAACAAGCATGTTGTTCGCTTCAGTTAATGTTGAAGAGGTTTAAACAAATGTTTTATTTCTTAAGTTAAGATTTTTTTATTTTTAATCAATTTCTAATCATTCGTCCGTAACATTTCTGTTTTAAGGTCCATTTAAATTGCATGTGACCGAAATAAATAACTCGTGAATAAATATTTCTATGAATTGTTGTCCAATGTTGGAGAAAGAAAAAACCAAGAAGGTGAAAAAATATGGACAAGAATTTCTTAAAACCTGAGATTTGCAGACAAGTTTGAGGATGGAATTCGTTTTGGCTTTGGAATATTCGCAAAATCATTTTCAATTTTTAATAGATCATCATATGTAGAAATTTTTACATTTTATCAACATCTGTTCTAACTTGCTTCAACATTTGAATAAGTAGAACCTTGTTCACCAACTCTCGTGAAAGATTACTTTTAACAATTTCTAAGAAATGCATTGGACGGACAATTTTTGTAACACGAGACGGAATTTATGTAGACATCGGATGGTCTTTTCAGGAGGCGGCGTCGAAATTTCAGCAAGCAGGCCTCTGAAATCCTGAACGAATATTTCTACTCTAATCTCTCTAATCCTTATCCGTCCGAGGAAGAGAAGGAGATTCTAGCGAGACGGTGCAATATTACGCTCAACCAGGTACATCCTCTCCCGCCCCGCCCCGCCATTATTATTTATCCTCATCATCTCCAATTTGTACAAACATTTCATTACTTCAAATGTTTCGTAGTTCCTTAAAAGTTGTTTAAATGTGTTTTTAAAGTTGTCCAAGTATTTAAATATTTATTTAAAAGTATTTAAATATTTATTTCACACAGTAACCTTAGGCTACTTTTCCCGATTACTTCACATGGTTTTCGATTCATCGACTTCGAAAAAACTTTTGCTGGAACGGAACAAAATTCAAATTTTTGGCATCCTGATCGCCGTGTTTTTGAGTCATTCAAATGCGTTCGTTGGATTGGTTGAAATATTTTCTCATTGTTTAACATTGCAGTTACTTATAAATATTTTTTATGTTTCTATAAAACATTTTTGTCACAAAAAATGAGAAAGATATATCAAACTAAAATATATGAATAAGCAAATTGGCACCAGTGGATAGACATTGCAAATGTATTTTTAAATGATATAGTAATGCAGGTGTTTTTTATTATTATATTATATAGTATTTTGAGTATTTTTAAACCTTTATTTATTTTAATTGCCCGGTATGACTTCATTTTATAATTATTGCATCAATGTATTTTTTTAATTATTTTTGTTTTTAATTTTATTTTAGTTGGTTATGAGTTTTTTTTTATTTAGCTGTGGTGTTGGGACACGCATTTTTATTTTGTATTAATTTTTTAAAGCTAATATTTTTATGTAAATGAAATCTTAATCCTTTTTTCATTTTATTTTTGTTTCAGACAACGAACTACCAGTTTTAATTTGCCAAAGTAAATATAATATAGACAAAATTTGTTTATTCAAATAAACGTTTTAAAAATCATTTAAATAATAATAATTCAATTAAATGTTTTAAATCATTAAAAAAATTAATAATTTCTATATTATATTTTCTTCCAACCTCAACCTTGAAATGCATCTATGAAATGTTTTTATTTTGACAGTATAAGACAATTTTTTTATTATTGCATTTTTTTGCATTTTATGAAATAAAATTTTTGTTCACCAAGTTTTTATACTTTTATTAAACTAGTTTTGTTTTACTTCCAAAACTTTATTTTTTTCACTGAATAGTTTTTTATTTGACACAATGTAGGTGGAAAAAACTAACTAAACCCCAACCCAACCTTTGCCACTCCAATTTGCAACTTTCACATTTATTTTGTTTGATAAATTGTTTTAACCTTTTCGACATTTTCTTCATTATGTTAGAGTTGTCAATACAATTTTTCGGTGGGAGTTGTTCAATAAAAAAAGTTGAAATTCCTGTCTTCGGTGAATTAATGGAAAGAATTGTTGGAAGGTTTGAAACAATTTGTTCTTTGGAAATGCTTGCGGTGGAGGTGATTGATTTGTGGTAATTCGTTGTCCTCCCTACCTAGCTTGGCCTTGGTGTTCTTGTGTTCTTACGGCTGTTCTATTTCAGACGCAAAAGACGAAATTTTTCCAAACAAGCCACAGAGATTTTAAACGAATACTTTTACTCGCATCTAAGTAATCCGTACCCTAGCGAGGAAGCCAAGGAGGAATTGGCTCGCAAAGCCAACATAACGATAGCTCAGGTAACGACGACGTCAGCCACGTAACCACGTTCTCGTTCATGTCTGTTGCAGGAGGCGCCGACGAAACTTTACCAAGGGAGCCTCCGACATACTCACTGACTACTTCTATTCACACTTATCCAACCCATACCCCAGCGAGCAAGCCAAAGAGCAGTTGGCGGCCACCTGCGGTATCACGGTGCAACAGGTAACCGGGCCTCCCTCTCAACACTCTTTGTGTCTTGGACATGCAGACCGTTCAGCCACTTTTGGAGGTTAAACCAACCGCCTGCCTGTCCAATTAACCTTCGATGTTGTGTTTAGCCTCCAAATGTATGGAAGAGAGATTGTTGAAGTCTTTTGCATATTAGCTGTGATGTCCCAAATCACTTTTCAACATCTTGATGAAAACAGAAGCAAATAAAACGTTCATTTTTGCCACATTGATAGCAATGAAGAACGGAGGAGGCCTAGATGGTTGCGCCGACTTTTAAATTTTTACATAAATTGCAAACCGTGATACTGCACTTGAAGTCGTCTGCATTTTATTGACTAACATTCCTCCCACTAATCCTTAACCCTTGCGGAATGTCCATTTTAACCTGATTAATTAACTACGTTGAGGGAGAAAATCTTTATAAAAGAACCTTGAAAATTATCAACAACTGCATTTTTGAATTGCTTTAAAATTTTGAATAGTCGGCACACATCTTTGATCTCCCAGAGTTCATTCATTCATTCAATGCTTTTGTTCTTCATTAAGGAAAATAATGTTTTAGAAATTAAACTACTTTTGATTAAGACATTTCGAAAAAAATCTCTGTAGGTTGAAACTTTATTTTAAAATTATTTTTGCATGTCGTTTAAGTCCTTTTCAAAAAGTTAAAGTATGAGGTTAATCAAATTTCCCAGATTTGTTTTTTTAAAAATGTTTAAATTTCAAAGTTTTAAAGTTTAAGTAATTAATTACATTGAAAACCTCATACTATGACGAACTTCTTTTTTTGTTGTGTATGTTGCATGAATTGCATTTCCATGTCGTTCCTTCAATGCATTTTCAATAGCTTTCGTAATATTTAATTTTATTTTTCAGATTTTTCATCTTTAGGAAGAATTGTAAATCCTTAAAATAAAATTGCAATTTAAAAAAAAAATTATGGAATAATTTGTGACGTTCAATTTGATGGATTTTGGTCAGACTTATTTTAGTTGCTTTTTTAAGAAGATTTCTTTTCATTATTTCTTCCATCAATTGTTTGGCAATTTTTATGAAGAAATGAAATGTATTTGTAGAAAAGAAGAGCATTAATTGGAAAAAATTATAATTTGTTTGGTAAATAAATTATGAAATCAATTTCGTTTTCTTGAATCTCTTTAGAAGAAAAGAGTTTTAACTTTTCTGTAGAATTATTTTCCACAAAGAACCCAAATTTTATATCCATGCGAGTAGCGATGAACTTTTGACTTTTCTTTTGGTTGTCTGTTGATGCTGTTGAAGATGTGGAGGGAAGGAGAAGCAGGTTGTAAAATTACCCTCTGGGTGGTTTTGCCAAGGATAGGTTTGTCAAGTTCCCTTCAGGGAGGTTTTGCCTTTTTTGCATTTTGAATGTTTGTTCAGTGATGAAGAGATGTCTTCTCATGTTGTTCTAACATCCATGTATATATTTATACATATTTATGCATATGTATATATATTTGTTGTCTACTGATTTCATGTGATTATTTCTGTTGGAATACATTGCATAGTTATTTAATAATACATCTTACATTCAGTCACTTACAACACACACATAATAACTAACCCTAACAATGTACATCCTACATTTCATATCCTTTTTTGTTTATTTTCTTGTAATATATATGAAATATAATTGAAATTTTGATATATCTTTCCGAGACTCCTGTTGTGAAACTGTAAAGTTGGTTCCACAACCAATGGTGTGGAACTATAATTTCTGGTCTCACCATCACTGTGTGGAACCATAATTTCTGGTCTCACCATCACTGGTGTGGAACCATAATTTCTGGTCTCACCATCAATGGTGTGGA
>JARUHE010284263.1:0-12755 GCA_031471125.1 Archaeomysis grebnitzkii | reverse complement strand
TGTATGTGTGTGTATGTGTATGTGTGTGTATGTGTGTGTATGTGTGTGTATGTGTATGTGCGTGTATGTGTATGTGTATGTGCGTGTGTGTGTATGTGCGTGTGTGTGTATGTGCGTGTGTGTGTATGTGCGTGTGCGTGTATGTGCGTATGTGCGTGTGCGCGTGTGTATATATATATGAATATATATGTATATATATATTTTTGAAAAAAAAATAATTATAAAATATTAAGAATCAAAGGTGTTTCCCTTTTAGAAGAACATTTTTGCAATACCAATACAATTACTTGATTGAAAACTCTTTGAATTCTATCATGGTTAGGTCATTAATCGATAGAAAAACATTTGTATATATAAATGAAAAACGTTTCTTCAACATCTAACTTGCTGAGGTGTTTGTGAATAAAAATAAGATATGTAAAATGTTACATAATTTATACTACATAGAAAATAATAACACATTAAATTTTCAAATGTTTCTTTAGAATAACAAAGCATCTTACCTTTAAGACATATAAATGTTATCTAGTAAAACGTTGTGCAGTTTACGATGCATATGGAAAGCAATACTGTGTACACAGTTCAATATAAAAACACAACAAACTGTATTAATATTAAAGATTATGAAAAAAAACACGTTAACATTTCAAAAAAATATGAAAACTCAAACAAAAACATTCCAGCAAACCGTGAAACAAAACTTCGAGACCACATTTATTGAATTCAAGAAAAACACGACAGACAAATGTGATTTCTTTGTTTCTCGATACTCACAAAACTCTGTGTCTTCGGTATGGAAAGGCTGTTCCCCTGCAAAACAAAAGGTTTCAATACCAATCAGCAATGGGCCAAGGTGCTGGAACTTCGCGTCATAACTGGTGTCGATTGAATTTTACTTACAAAACGAAAGTTCAACTAATTCTATAACACTAAAACTATAAGCAACTAGAAATGTACTCAAATACTAAAACTAACAGAAAATAAACCAATGGAAAGTTTTAGCATCATTTCATTTTCTTCTGAACTATTGAAGACTACGATGTATTTATTGAGGTTTGAGGAGATGCGGATATTCTCCTATGACGTATTCACCAAAATTAAATTATTTAATTAAAAACTTTAAAAATATTAACCATAAGAATGAATGAGATGTAATGTAAATGCCATTACAGACGTCATGAATTTACAAATATACTTAATGGTTATAAAATATTGATGATAATAAAATCAGACTGGTTCAAGAATTGATTCACAAAATATTTCAGCGCTATAATGTCAATATAAGATCAACTCTGAACTTTAGATTTGATTTTTATCCTTTGATTAAACAAAGATGTTTTTTTTTCATTTTGTCTACTTTTATATCGCAAGTCATTTATTTAATTATAAAATTTGTTTATTTATAATCACATTTCATATATACAGGTTTAAATAAAAATAAAATTAACTCATTGTTTTTAAAGTAAATAAATTTAAAAACAGTTTTAATGAAACAATGGGAGCATTTAAAGAACTATTTTAAGCAAAACTGGAAAAACTTGGGGGCGAGATAAAAATAAATTAGTAAAAAAATTCTTTTTTCCAACCGATGTAAAATAAATAAAAAACAAACCATCGATTATAATTTTTCGGACAAATGTGAATAAATGTTTGCAAACCACGTGAACAATGAATTAAGTCTTTCCAGCTGTACTGAACCCGTCAACAAAAACTGATGGTTCCAGTACGCTTTCAGATTTTATTTTGGTTTCGGCAATATTTAGTGTGTTCAAATTGTCTTTGTGAAAAAAACGAAAGCATGGTTAATGCTAAGACTTTGTGAGAAACATGAAACACTGACTATCACTTCAGGTTAATCTAGGACAAAAGCGACAAGTGTTTGTTAATGCGACACAACTCAGATGCCGATCGTTCGCAACACCGAACACCGACTTACACACTTGCGCGACGGTGGACTCCGCATTTCGGAGCGCGATGGCCGCAACTCGGCACTCGACTTACGCCGGACTGCCTGTGAGGAGAGAGCAAGAGAGTCAAGAAAGTTGCAATAAGAACAAAACTGTAAACGAGTTGGGTTTTTTTGGTTTCTTAGCAAACAAGCAAGCTGAAAAAATATATTTTAAGGAAACACTTTGCATTGACCTGGTTCTCCAATACAATACTGTAAATAAAAGGAAAAATAAACCATATCAAAATTGATCCCAAAACTTTATGTCTATCATTAGGTAATCAATATTTTTATAATCAAAATTAAATTAGATGCCAAAGCCAAGCGGAGATTACATTGATGTTTATTTCAATAAGCACACCATCAGAGAAACGAGAGAGGTGTCCATATTCACTGCTTGATACTATAATAGCTATAGATGACCGAAAGCCTCGTGTAAGGTCAGTAAACAGTATTTGCTAGGATCTCAATAAATATAAATCAGAAAAAAGTCTTGGCAATATTAACTAGGTCGAAAAATTATTGAACTACATTTGTTTAATAAAATTACATATAAAACATAAAATAAAAAAATGTGTGTGAGTGTGTGTGTGGGGTGGGGGGATAGTTTCAACATTTTATTAATTCTGGGAAATGTATGTTAATGTTAGATAGCAGATCACATTAAGAAATTTTTAGCATTTAAAACTCTCTGTAGCTCTTCAAATAAATGAATGTTTAAAACTTATGGACTTCCTGACGATGACGACGCCGAGAACACCGGAAAAGTAGAACCTATATACAGTTCTCCTTACGTTGTCGATAACAAGAATCACGCTATAGTAGAAAAACTAACAGAATTTTTATTGAACACAAATAGTTTTAATGTAAATAAGGCATCACAGTATATATCAAATATAACTTTATTATTGTAAGGCAAGTCAAATATTTTTATAATAATTTTTGTTAGAAACAATTTTTTTTTGTGATTTTATTTACTGTTTGGTGCCATGTTTTTATAGGAAGACAAACACAGCAATACTGAAGGGATTATTTAATAACCAAACTGAGAATTAACTTACACGTGTTGACCCATTATTTGCAGTCATAATATTACCATTATTGGAAAATAGTACATTTATTTCATTTTATTATAAATAAAAAATAAAATGTTATGCAATTGTAACGTTAATAAATAAATAGTTTATCAACCTCTGTTAGAATTTCGGAAGGAATTAATCAAGTCCAGGTGGCCAATCACAATGGTTATTTTTTATCATTCTAGCAATAGTTTTAAAACAATTATAATATGCTTTTTTCTAAACTTCTAAGTTCTAAAGACAATTTACTGATTTGAACGTTTTAAAAATTTGTTTGGAACACTAAATCCTATTATAATTGTTTTAAAACAATATTGTCTCTACCCATAGTGAACCAATGCTACATTTTGTTGAATGAAATAGACTTGGCAGGGCTGCTGACATTTTCGTGCTAGCAGTACCGATCACTACCAATGACTATTGACATCCATCGACGTCTATGCTGCACGATCAAACGTAACTAATGTTGCAAAAAAAATTATGGATAGCAACAATGGCTGCAAATTAAAAATTTATTTAATTGGTATTTATTTAGGAATAACTTAATCTTATGGTACGTATGATTTGTAAGTAAGATCAGGCAATAAAGATGTTGGTTTACTTATTTATATACAAATTGTGATAAGATAACACTTTTTAACAACAACAAAAAAGTAGAATTTATCATACATAAAATAAACAATTATAAACTATTTATAGTTTGATAAACTTTTCAAAAAGAAATTAAAATCTGAATGAAAAGATCTTAAAACATATTTTACAGATTGTGAATGGACATTAATAAATAATTTTACATTAGTACCTCCCAAAAAATTGTTTTCTGCAATCTATTTATAATTCTCGCGCAGACTTTTATATTTTCAATATACATATTAGATTTCAAAGATGAAGACAATGTTTCTATGGGTCAAGAAGGGCTTTTAAATGAAATAAATGTTTCGGTCCAATTATTTTAGTGCGTTCATTTTAGATTTTATTTTCAGCTCTGTCATTCTGCATTTCAAAAACATTTGTGCAAGTTGTATATGACAAAAAGACTTTCTCACAAAATAGTTTTATATAAAAAATACATATATATAAAAGAAAAAGATTTCTTCAACAAAATAAAGTTATCGAAACAGTTTATTGTTCAGTAGATGCAAGTACGCCTACTTTATTACAATAACAAAATCTATTTTTTGTTAACTATTTTCTAATACTACGATTTTATCAAAAATCTTTATAATGATGAATTGACTGATCTAATCAGTCAAATCACTCAAAATTGAGACATTATAATACATAAAAACTCTTTCAGAATAAAATTACTTGTATTTATGTATTTCATAACAATCAAACTGAGAATGCACATCTCGACTTATTCGTTAGAATTTAATATTAAAATGATAACACAACCAAGGCAAGAGGGACATCGCATTTAAAAATCTTTTATTTACTTGTATAACCAAATTTTAGGGAAAATTTAGTGGACATCGAGAGGAAAACAATTTCTAGCCATCGTTTAGGAAATAAGACATCTTGATTCTAAAAAGGTCAATAAAGATTTTGTAAGAAAGTGCAACTACTTTTTCAGTTCCATTGTGTAGCCTTCATAATGAAAATTAAATTTAAAACATAAGACAATGAATACAATCAACCAAATACAAAATAACCTCTTTACCTATAATAATGAGGAGTTTTCTATCTATCTTCGTCATAACATAAAAATAAAACAAAATTTTAGCACATGAAGGCAGTCAATGTCAACTAAAGACAATTGCAATATGGATCGACAATAGCAAAAATGAGGTAACCCATATTCAAATAAAGCTTACCTCACGTGTGCTAATATTGTCCTTCCATCTTCCAGCATGAAAAGTACATTTTATATTTTTAACTTGAAATTGTTTAATGGAAAATTATACGACTAGATTGCAAATGAAATTCAATTTGAATTATTTACATTACCTGTCAATACTTGGATTTAATTTCAATGTTTGTCTTGATTAACGAATTCATTATTTTTTTTAATTCAATTCTTTTTTCAAATCAAATTTAATTATTTTTTCAGACCTAATTTAATTATTTCCTTATATCCAACTTATCTATTCAATCACCAATTCATTCAAAATTGATCATTGACGTTACCTCAAAATGTTTTTCAATTGTTATCAATAGGACATTAATTTTCAAGTTCGTTATGTTGATGTAATTGAAGCAAGTCTTAATAATGAAGGTACAGAAAACATTTTTCCGTTCTTTCACTAAATTCATGTCGGACATTTTCAAAAACAGTAATATTGGTGCTGCAGTTTTTCGGGTTTGAAGAATGTAAATTAAATGAGAACTAAAGTCCCAGATTTTTTTAGCACATTCATCGTGATAAATAAAAATAAATGTAAGATACTCGAAATCTTGGATGAGGTAATCTAATTTTCAATTCATTTTCATTGCGTTAAAAAACAAGATAAACAATCCTTAAAGCCTTGAAATATTGCTGCCGCTGCGAATTACCAATATTTAGTTATATGACGAGGTGGTGAAATTTTTGAATTGCATTCACCATTGAAAGGAAATATTGAAGACAACTGGCCAAGTATGAGTAAACGGATAGGTGCCATACAATCAGCAAATCAGCAGGATAGCCAACTATTTCAAATGTTGACACAGCCATAAAATGAAAATATAAACATTGAGCAAACAGAGATAACGAATCTTGCAAAAAGGCAAACTTTGTCTTCGCATTCTTCAATGTTATACAAATTTATACAAAAATGAAGATCTATATTTTCCTTACTAAATATTTGAACATAAATTGGAAGCTTTTTATGTTGTGATAAGATTTTTTTTCGTTCAATAATTAACTGCTTTTTATAATTTTTTTATTTTAAATATTTACTTTTTATAACGTTTTTCTTTTTTATGTCAATATGTACTTTTTACAACATATATTAGAGCATTATGGCATTATGACCCAAACCAGGAATTGACTTTTTTTAATTTGTTTCATTATTTTATTAAACTTTAAAAAAGGAACAAATCAATGAATTGCATCTTCTAATTTAAAAATATTCTGTAAACGTTGTAATAAATATTGAAGCAAATGATTGGAAGATAAAAGGTTTGTAGCAAATCTATTTTTTTTTATTTCATGAAAGTCAAAGAAATTTTCTATCTATAGCCATAACAATGAATATGGTATTTAAATTCATTTGTTAATGTTTCAACTAATTTGACACATACATAGCAGATTATTGAATACAAAACTCAAATATATTTTCTATGGGTGAATTTGTTTACATTCAATCACAAATGACAACTGTGGAATACAGTTAATAATTTGGAAAATTTTGTGGTAAGAAATCAAATTAATACCTGTTATGGAGAAAAATAAACTACAAGATTTAAGATGGGCGAACATACCTTGAGCAACAGTTGAGTAAGAAGTGTGCAGCTTCCATACACAAAACAGTTCAATTATGAATATAAACTAAACGAGTCAATTAGAAACTCAGATGAAAGAAGATAATTCTTGAAGGACTTCCCTCGAGATCGGAGTGTCCTTCATCACTTTATTATCTGGTCACGACATCATACATTGGAGAGTGCATGGAAAGTGTGATCGTTTGCACGCGAGCAAGGAGTATGCTTGACCGTTGAAGATTATTCTTTCTTATGAGTGCGTTAATACCGATGTGGCAAAGCCTATATAGTAATATACCAATGTACAACTGCAATACCAGTGTACAACTGTAATACCAATGTGGTACAACTGCAATACCAATGTGGTACAACTGCAATACCAATGTGGTACAACTGCAATACCAATGTGGTACAACTGAAATACCAATGTGGTACAACTAGAATACAGAAGCGTCAAAGCTGATGTTTCCCATCCTAAATACTACGAAAAAGGTTTGGCTTTGGTTCATTCAGTCAACCTATAATTTATTGGTACAGGCACGACACCGCAAGAAGGGTAGCTATAGACCCATGATTACAGCACGCACATGAAACATACGAAAACCAAATCCTGAAGTTGGCTGGATTGTACATTCAAATGACTGGTATAACGTGAATTATAGTTCAATTTCAAGTGTAAAGAAAGAACATAAACAACTACATTTGGAAATAGGAAGTTGCATTCATTTATTAAAATAACAGCAAGCAAGTGGCACTGTTTTTAGATTCACCTTGAAAAAACTTATGAGAGCAAACAGAAGCAAACAACAATTTACAATGTAAACAAAACAATAACGATTAACGAACAATTTAAAACAAAAACATGTGTACGGTTCGTAACCCAAGATGTAAAACTAAGGTAATTATTTTATTAATGTTTTAATTTCTGTTGAATAATTTGTTTCATTTGCTCTTCATTTCAGATTCATCTTTTACTACGCCCGTGCTGACCAGGAAGAAAACGCAACAAAATCACAAAAACATTCTTTTCTCAAGTATATGCGCGTGTTCACGAAAGTTAATGCACGTATTATGGAATGCATTGATGAATATTCGTGAACATGTTTACCATTAATTCGGGCACCAGCGCCATCTTGTGACTTATCAGTTTGATGTGAAGAAAAAAATAAGAATTTAAAGATGAAAGAACCATGATGGAAACAGGTGGGCGTCGATGTAATTATGCAATACACGAAAACATCGCAATTCTCCATTGAAAAAACATAGCAATTCACTATTGAAAAAACATAGCAATTCAATATTGAAAAAACATAGCAATTCAATATTGAAAAAACATAGCAATTCAATATTGAAAAACATAGCAAATCAATATTTAAAAAAAAACATCGCAATTCTACATTGCAAAAAGATCGCAATTCACTATTGAAAAAAACATAGCAATTCAATATTGAAAAAACATAGCAATTCAATATTGAAAAACATAGCAATTCAATATTGAAAAAACATAGCAATTCAATATTGAAAAAACATGGCAATTCACTATTGGAAAAACATCGCAATTCACTATTTAAAAAAACATCGCAATTCTACATTGAAAAAAGATCGCAATTCACTATTGAAAACACATTGCTCATGAAATAAAAGACAAGCGGGTCGTGTCGTGAGAGCATTCAAATGTTTGCATCTGTAATTACAACAAAAGTAATTTTCTAAATCTAAACAAACAATAATTGTTTACGTGACCTTCAAATGGGACAGCATCACTGTTCAAACAATTTCCAAAAATATTCCCCGGCATTCCTCGTGTTAATCTATACTGTATAAAGGGAGAAAAGATCGATTTTTTCACTACAACAAGAGCTTGGTAGATTGTCTCATGGATGAATAAACTGTAACTGTTGGGCCGATCTACTTTGCATTACGAAGTGTCCACACAAAATAATAAAACATCCAAATAGGCTTATTAATGGAAAGTTTACAGGGATTAAATTTTAATTTCGAAATGCTAGTTACACGTTTTACATTGAGAGAAACTTGGACATTTAATATTAAAGAGTTGACATTAAGTTTTTAGATATTCTATGGTACTAAAAAAACGTTTTTTAAACATGGCATTGAAAAGTTCTGTATAGGCAAGCCAACTTATAATTCTTGGGATTTAAAAAAAAAATAAGAACATACTTTTTTCTTTATACTTGTGATTTATTTATATAAAATAGAGTACAGTAAAACTCTTTAAAACTTGTTATCAACAATCATCCACATTAAAGTAAAAAATATAATAAAATGGACCTGTAATTTATTTTTGTTCTCATGTTACTCGAGATGTTAATTTTGGAAATGAGGCTATAAAACACTTGACCTTGCATTAAAGCACAATATCATTGGCTCAATTAATTTTATGGCTATTTTATGATTGTTTAGAAATTGTTCTCCTATTTTATTTGTCCAAAAGATGTGCATTAAAGACAATAAAAACATTATTGTCCTTGAAATTATTTTCAATGGCAACTATTTCACATGTTTATAAAATTATTTAATGACTGATCTGTGGGGTTGAATTCACTCAAAAACTGATAGATGATAATTTTAGGCAATTTTTTATACTCTCATCCCAATGTTTCCTTTTATAAATTATTTTACCTTAATGGATGGTATTTATATTTTAGACTTTAAGGCAATTGTACAATTCATGTTTATATATTATTTTACTATAGTTGGCTAGATTATATTCAGATTTTAAGATAATTGCATAATAGTACACATATTAAGATCAGATTTTACTTATATTTTCGGTCAAACAAAATGCGAGTTACAACGTGTTACTTCTAAGATGTGTTTGAGCATACAATTCGATTATTAATCATACCTTTGAAATATTGGTTATTTCGTTTATAACCAAATTATATTTTTGTGACAATAACATTTATTTCGTTTGTATATTGTGTAATAATACTTAATCGACAGATTATTTAGAATTAGCTATCAGTAAGAAAAACATAAACATTAAACTTACCAGCTTATTGATATCAGTAAATCTAGTAGATTTAGTAGATTTTATATAATCTAATCTAAACTGAAAACTTTGATAACATTCGAAAAAATAAAAAATAGCAATAATGTAGAAATTCTATGAAAAGGGAACAAGTAAATTGGAATCAATGATATTGCTTTGCTTGAAGAATAAACACAATGTCGGGCTTTGCTTTAAAATTTGATCATGTAAAGTTAAGCTTGTATGTATACATTTTAAGGGCTACCTAAGACACTGCTATACTGGTATTATTAAATAAAAATAGAAATAACTAAATATTTCAAAAAAGGAAATACACTAAACCGTCCAATAATATTTTTTATCTGTATGTAGGCCTATAAAATCATGATGACGCTTAATAGCTATGAGGCAAGAACAAATGACGTTTGCAGCACCAACTTCAATGGTTTTTAGTCCTAATGATTAACAGATCAGGTAACACACGAAGCATTATAATATAGATGTTGTTCACTTCCTAATTGAGACAACATCTACTCTTATCTCAACCTAGTTAATGCATAATTAATTAAAACACATTTCTACTTTGTAGTACATATTGCGCAACTGTTAAACAGTCATTCCATTTTAGACTTGTTTTAACAATGAGCAAGTAATAATAAGTAGTTAGTTGTAATGTTATACTAACATAATAATAAAAATACGTTCAATCGAATGGCTTTTGTCAGCTGATAAAATTCACTAAACTCTATTTTAAAAACTCCTTAAAATAAAAAAAAATGGAAAAGGTGGAGAATTAGAATCAAGAAAATTGAGCCTAATCTACTTGATTTTCTCATTAAAATAATGTTTCTGTTTTTTAAAATGTGAATTTACGGTAGTTTATTTTTAGCAATTTAGCTTTATTACAAATTCAATTCTGGTGTTTGTTGTATTTGCTACTTAGTGTTCAATTTTAGTCTTTAGTATTTTTATATATTCTCTAGTACTTAGTATTTTCAGCTCAACAATTCAACATTATCATAAATTTAAACCGGTTTGTGTTTTTACTGTTAGTATTTAGTACTGTGTTTTTTGTATTCTTATTCTTTAGCACTTAGTATTTATATTTTTATTCTCTAGTACTTAGTATTTTTTGTTTTTATTCTCAGTATTTAGTATTTTTGTTTGTCTTCTCTAGAATACTTAGTATTTTTTTTGCCTTCTCTAGGAGTTAGTATTTTTATTTTATTCTCTAGTACTTATTATTCTTATTTCAACAATTCAACCGTATCATAACTTAAACCGGCTGTATGATTATCATGAAATAAATCAAGTCCGAGAAATGAAAACAACATCTTCGCATGACGTTGGAAATATCACAAAATCTATATTGAGTTAGCATGACCGATGTCTCTTATCAATATTTCGTTACTTTATATCATAAATATATTTTTATTTATTTTATATATAAATATATTTTCGTTTAATTTATATAACCATTTTTTATTTATTTTTTATATAAAAGAAATAAAAATGTAGAAAAGTATGACGTCAGAATGAAGAAGATTGACGCAACAAGTGAAAGAGGCAGGACATTTTATTTCGAATACTTCTGGTAATATTTATGGTAATACTTTAGGTAATACTTTTTGGTAATACTTCTAGTGTTTTATTCTAGTAATGAAAATATGTGTGATATTGGAAAAATTAGAAACCCAAAAAATTACGTTATTCAAAAAATCCGTTAAAACTGGATAACTGGACCTGATCCGACAACGATATAGCTTCACTGTGAATGGATGCGTGTAATTGTAAGGCAAACATGTGAAGGGAAATTTTCATTTCAATTGCTGCCCTCAGCCACCTACAGTTTAGCTAGAGACCGTTCAGTTGAACAAGACTTTGTTATTCATGTGGTTTGAAGATCGAATTAATATTAAATGCTCATCACTACACCCTCAAGCTACAAATATGTGGTTTGAAGAGTGAACTCTGGACAACTGAAAACATTTGACGAACTTGTATGTCTAGGAAAGTCAAACTTGACATCATCAAATTGACTAACCTTTGTTAACGGTACACACTTTTTTGTTGATTCAATCAACTTTCTTGTGGTTCGATCATAATGATGTCGCATATCAATGTGATGCGATTTTGATTGAGCCACACAAGAAAATTAATTGAATCAACAAAAAAGTGTGCACTGTTAGCAAAGGATAGTCAATTTGATGTCAATTTTTACTATTCTTGAAATAAAAATTAGTCAAGTGTTTCAGAGTAGTAGGTGAAACTTTCTGCATATTTATACCACACAAATATGAACCTGACTTGATCGATCAGAGAATATTTGATCTAGTCTAAAACGATTGCATAAATCTGGAAATGTAGATAGTTAATTCATTGTAATTCGGTTCTCATGAACCAGGCTATGGGTGCCATTGACGCACATTCACCGGAAAATGTAGATATATTGTATAATATGTGTACAAGAAACAAGACAATTTTGTTTGAAAATGAAGTATCACAACTCGTAGAATGTTGAAATTGATACGCTTCACGTTAGCTTTACATGTTTGGATATATTGTACAACTACCAACAAACCAAACCAAACATATTTTAGTGAATTTTCTCCAAATTATTTCAACTTATTGAACTATTTCCTTACTTTTCATTGAATATTCAATCGATTAATCCGTCGCAAACGGAAAATAAAAAGAATCTTCTACGACTATTTTTGATAAACAAAAAATTATTTTTTTAATTCTGACTAAATTCCGTAAAACGCTTAAATTACAATGAACAATATTTGACTGAATCTGTTTTAGAGGAACTCTACTAGCTAAGCTAAGCTTACCTTGGCATGGAATAAGTGCCATATATCGAGGATATATTAGCATTCATATGTGAAGCGTTACAGAGATTGGTTCATTTCGTTTATACCAGTTATATAAAATTCCCAAAACTACTATGCATTATTACTGCCTATGCAGAGAGGTGAGCCATAATGCGATAATTTAGAAAACTATGTCATTAAAATGAGAACATTTTCATTGACATGACTAAAGAAATCAAAAATGACACCGTAATTGTCTATTTAAGTTCATCCGGTATTGCACTTCCCCCAATTAAACCACCTTTGTTGTAATTAAAACCTTTGTATTAAACATATAGTGTTGATTCAATCACCTGTTTTGTGATTCAATCACCTGTTTTGTGATTCAATCACCTGTTTTGTGATTCAATCACCTGTTTTGTGATTCAATCACCTGTTTTGTGATTCAATCACCTGTTTTGTGATTCAATCACCTGTTTTGTGATTCAATCACCTGTTTTGTGATTCAATCACCTGTT
>JARUHE010284152.1:0-12755 GCA_031471125.1 Archaeomysis grebnitzkii | reverse complement strand
TATATATATCTTAACCAACAGATTCTACTCCAACTCCAACAAAATCTAACCTACACAAAGAACCGGATCATGTTAAACACACTGTCCAACAAACAACAGTCCACTCAGGTATTATTAAAGTTCTTGCACTTTGTTCAACTCTTATACACATTAAATTTTCTCTTGGTCCCAGCTTTTACAGATCTTACAAACTACAGTTATCTATATATACATACGTGTATGGTTTATATACATAGTTATACATAATAGCGCAGAGGTATTTACAACTTTGTTAAACAATTGTTAACCAATCGTTCGTACATTTTTTTAACTTTTTGTGTTTATCATAAACCTCAGTGGATAACTTTCCATACCTCATTACAGACATAGCAGTTGCTCCTATAAATATTCTATATGTAGATGTCCCTGAGGATCACACTGATACAATCATCTTAGGTAATAAACTTCCTCTAACTTTACATCTAAATTGTATTGGGGATATAACAAATATTTTTGTTTATATCGTACAAGAATAATTAATTACATTGAATACAAATTGTTCATGATTACCGACAGACACTACACCAACACCAACAATATCCAAAGTACAGACAGAGAGAGATCATGTAAAACATACTGCTAGGCAAACCGAAGTACACTCAGGTAATTCCATAATTTTTAAAGGCGTACACAACCTAAACTAACAAATCATATAAATTATTATGACTAGGCAAACACTTTTGAGCTCTCTTTCTACAATCCCTTATTCCAGAATTCGCTGTTGCTCCTGCTAGTATTGCACAAGAATGTTTTCCAGTAGTATATACTGAGACACTTCAGTTAGGTAATCATATGATTTTACATGACACCATCAATGTTTAAAAAACATGTATACATATATGACAATTTATAAATATTGCTTTATTCCATATTTATTTCTTTTTTAAAACATATAACATGCCTTATCAACAGATCCAACTCCTAAACCAACAAAAGCCAACATTTTAAAAGAATCAGATCATACAAAACATGTTGTTCATTTAGCAAAAATTGATACAGGTAAATTAATATCTTGGATAATGTCCTTCATTATAATATTAATATATTTCATTAACATTTCCACGTTGAAATTATTGTTTACATATTCCAGAGCTAGCAATTGCTCCCGTTAACATTGTGCAAGAAAACATCCCCGAAATTCACACTGAAACACTATCCTTAGGTAATGAAACTTATACAATGCTTTCGCAGCATACATTTATAGGTTATCATCTACATGTTTGACTTACATATTTCAATATCTACATTCTACATATTTTAAAAAAATTTGTGAAACCTTAAACGAACTTTCATATTATTGACAAAACAATACCACTTTTGAAACAGATTCCACTCTAACTTCAACAAAAGCTAGTGTACATAAAGAACCAGACCGCATAAAACATGTTGTTAAGCAAACAACAGTCCAAACAGGTAACTCGACTTTCAAATTTGTTTTACTATTTTCTAGTTATTTATGTTTCATTTTAAATGTTTATCTTATAGACAAGAAATGTACTATTCTATAAAGTGCAAACACATATTACAGATATCGCAGCTATTCCTGCTAACATTGTACAAGAACATGTCTCTGAAGCAAGATGTGAAACATTTTCATCTGGTAACCTATGTTTTTATTACAGTTTGCTCATACGTCCCAATTATTTGGAAAATCTTGATAGTCCTGAAACTTTACATATTGACATTTGCTTCAATGTTTAAAAATTTCCAACAGATTCCATGTCACTTTCAACAAAGGCAGCTGCCCATGAAGAGCCAGATCATGTTACACACACTGTTAAACAGACAATTACACGCTCAGGTAACAAATTACCATATTCAAGTATTTACATTGAACGCCCTAAGCAAAACCCAAATAATTTTTGTAAATATATTTGTATTTATACTTTTTATTCATTATCTTTGAAATCTGACAAATACTTGTTTTTAAATTTGAATAAAATAGTATACTTTGCTTAGAACAATACAAACTAGACATAGGCTGTTAAACAAGAAAACGTGAAAATGTTCAATTGTTTAGTTAAATCATTGTACTTTTTATTAGTGTCAACAATGTATTACAACAATTTAGACACTAACATTCATTTATGTCAACGGCCTTGGCCGCGTTGAAACACCGCTTCCCGTATGATCAGCGAAGTTAAGCAACGTTGGGTCTGGTTAGTACTTGGATGGGTGACCGTCTGGGAACACCAGATGCTGTTGCCAACAGCGCTCTTTGCCATTGTAGCTAATGTGCTGTATAATATTCTATAATAAAAAAAAACAAAAAAAACATTCATTTATTTATTCGTTTCAAGTAAAAATTAATCAGTAATGTACATAAACATAAGAAAACATTTAGTCTGTAATGTATATAAACATAATAAAACTAATACATTTCAACAGAACCTATCCCAGTTTCGACAATAACAGAAGAACGAAAAATGGTTAAGCAAGTCAAACAGGCTAAAGTAGAGGAACACAAAGAAATCAGACAAACACAACATACAGTAGTAAAGGGTAAACTCACAACAGTTGTTAGTTTGCTTGTGAATACGATTTTCAGTCATCTTTTCACAACTTAATATATTTTAATTTTTACCTAATTAAAAAACATTATACAATTAAACTTTGATTATTAAGGTAAACTACTTTTATGTTTTTTTTAAACATTGTTATTTCATATTTAATTTGATTACACCCTTGATTGTTAGTAATTGTTTGACATTTTACACCCTTTTTATCATACTTTTACAGCTACAATTATTTTCTTGTTAATTAACATCCTATTCAACAACTATTCGTTTTGCAATTTTGAAACACGTTTTGATTACATTTTGTTTGACCCTTTTTCAGAAATACCTTTACAAACCTCTGCTGAACAACAAGAAATAACAATTGACTCAAAGATTGAACAATTAACATTAGGTAACAAATGTATTTTACAATTGTTTATTATTAAAAGTTTACATCTTCTGCTTCTACATTGAAATCATCTCATATAACTAAAATTTAAATTACATATCTTTTTTCCTACAATTCATTGGTCACGGTCGAATAAATCTAGATTTAAAGACCTGTCAGATTCTGCCATTTTCTATAAGATTCTGACATATTCTGATAGATCTTGTCCATGATGACCGAATTCATTAGCATTAATAACTATTTTCCTGGTATAGCCTCCCCACCCTCGCCCACGACAGCCGAAACGTACGAAGTTCCTGACGAATTAACCGAAAAAGTCAAAGTTACACAAATCCACACAGGTAAACATTTACAAACCATTTTCTAAAGCATTTTCACTTACAATATCATTTATTACCCTACAAACCTTGAAAGGCTCCTTACAATATAATTTACAAAAGCTGATTTATAATTATCCTACAAACATTGAAAGGTTCCTTACAATATAATCTACATTAGCTGATTTATAATTACCTTACAAACATCAATATATTGAATCCTTTACGAGTTTGGTAAAAACTATTACTATTTTCACACGCAATCTACGTGGAGTATTTTGGTTTCTGGTTCTTCACTTTTTTCTGCTTTAACTTCTAAACTAAAACATGTTTTATCATCGATAAGAAACTTATTTCCTGGAATACCATCCCTGCGCAGATAAGTATTACTTAAACCTTTCTTATTAACAACTTAAAAATATTTGTCGTTAATTTAATTAATTTTTCTAAAATGTCACTATTTTATTTAAACAAAATTATGGTAAATATACAAAAAATGTCATTAGACATATAAATCTGAACTTTGTTTACCTTAAGATTTATATATTACTAACATATGTATGAACAAATATACAATCATTATTTAAAATGTTCTACAATTGTAAATCTAAATCTTATAAGCTCCTAATACAGAGGTGGAAAATAAATTAATTGTAATTTCAAGGTTCTGCATTATACTTTAATCTAAATTTTAATTCTCCTTTAGACTTCACAGGGACTTAACATTTAACTTAGACATTGTATGACTATAGATGTTAATTTCTAATGACTGAGGTTATTTATATGGCTTTACATTATGTTAGAATCTTTGTCTTTTCTTGTTAATACAAAGAAACTGAAAACTATTTCCAGAGATGTGCGTACCTGGATTTAAAGCTCTTGTAAGATTAGCAACGGAAAATAACGTTGACTTAGAAACTGTTGAGTTGAGGACGGAAGAAGTGAAGTTCAAACCCGACATTGCCAAGCTCAGTATGAACCTTAAACAGGGTATTCAAGTACAGCAACTGATGACCATGGCCAAGGAAAATGAGTTCCCTGCCCTTAGTCTTCCGAAGCAACAGGCCTCCATTTTGGAAGTCGTTAACCGCTTGGAGACAGCAACAGTAAACAAGGTTTTGATCGAAGAAATCCAAGAGAAGAGCAAACGCAACATCGGAATCAAAACCATAATGAAGCAGTTGAAACAGGGTCAGGAAACGATGGAGAACGTTATCATGGACGTCTCCCGGGAGTTTGGACCTTCCTCTGAACCAGTGAAGGAAATGGCCGCCGTAGGGTACATGCTGAGGGAAGGAGTGAAGTGTGACGAGGTTGTCACATTGGTTGAAGCAGGACTGCTTCCCAGCCTTCAAAAGCCTCAGGCACAAGTTCCTTTGGTGACCATGACAGCAAATAAGGGCAACATTGGGATCATTTGTGAAGTACTTGTTGAAGAATCGGTTAAGGACATAACAAACCAAGATGTTAAAATTAAGGGAGCAAGATTGACTGAAGTCAAAGAAATGTTGAAGAAAGCCAAAGCTGAAGCTGTTAATGTTAAGAGTAAGTTTCAAATAAGGATAAGAAAATGCTATATTGTTCATATAATATATATGGGAACGAAAGGTATAAATAATTTTAATGTTTAATGTTAGGATTTACCAGATTTTAATTTTATTTTTCAATTTCCTTCAAGCATTCGCTCCGGCGATGGTACCAGGTGTTCAGGCCTATGTTAAAATGGCACAAGACGAAAGTGTTCAAATTGAAGAAGTGGCTAAAATGGTGTCTGGTGATGCTAAACTGAGGGAGGAGATTATCAAAATAGGAAGCATGGTTAAGCATGGTGTTGTAGCTGAAGACGTTCTAACACTGATGGAAACCGGAGAATTCCCTCAACTGATGAAGTTTGAAGCTCAAGCTGAACTGCTGAGCGTCGTTGAGGAATTTGGATTTATTGCTTGCATTAACCAAGTCATTGTTGACCAAGCCGTCCAAAAGACTGATCAGTCAGTAGGAGTGAAAGCTTTTATGAAGATGATTCAAAAAGCAAACGTCAATGTCGAACAAATATTTGGCGAAACCATATCACAGGAATTCAGTTCCCAAGAAGAACACAAACAAGAGCTGGCCAAGGTGAGTGTGATGCTGAAGGAAGGAATCCAAGCACAAGAGATTGTTTCCATGATCGATGCAGGTGAACTGCCGATGCTGCAGAAGCCAGAGACACAAATGGCATTACTTAACATTGTTGAAAGGGAAGGACACAGCGCCCTGGCATGTGAAGTGATGATTGAAGATTCAGTGAAATCAATTACCCAAGGTGATGTTCTATTTTCAACGCCAAACTTCGATAAGCTACTTGGCTCCGCTAATACTTACCTCACAGCATGCTAGACTAGAATCTGTAATATATTTGCGCAATTTAGTAAACGAACTACTTTGTAATATACTATGTAAGCCTTTGTAATAGACTATGTAAGCCTTTGTAATACTATGTAATAATACTATGTAATACTACTATGTAATAGACTAGACGAATAGAATAACTCGTTACAGTATCACTTTCCGAGTTGTATTTCTATGGTAAACTTATATTGTAATAACGTCTCATAAAACTTAACACCTGTCGTACAATAGAGTAGAGCGTATCAACTAAACCTAATGACATGGCTAAGTAACACCTAACTCTTTATAATTTTACATATGTAAAATGTTAAATACTTCACCTTAATCTCAATTATTTGAAATTTAATTTCTAATACATTAAAAATAGTAAATATATTCACGTAATTGTAGATGTTTCACAGTATTATTTTTGTTTGTTACGTATACATGTGTAGATAAGTTACGAAGCCATTTAAATATTGTAAATATTTATTAACCTAAACGTAATTTAAACAAACTAATTAACACATTTTTGAGAAATAGTTTCTCCAGGTTTGAATGAAATACTTTTAAGATATTGTGTACATTTTCTTAAAATTACATTATCACACAACTTTATCAAATTACAACATTATCTCGTTTAATTTATTTCATTCAAATCTTTAAATTATATAAAACACATTAAATTATTCATAATATAAAAAAGTATTAAACAATAAGTAATTTTTGACCAACCAAATAAACTTCACAAATGTGGATCACATTTTCACTTCCTCCTCCATTTCCCAGAACTGCCAAAGGTGGACAAGGCGATGATCAGCTCCCAAAAGGTGGAAATGAAGGTCGCAGCGAAATCCGAAGTTGTCGTTCAAGGTGAGTTTTTTATGGAACATTTTTTTAAAAGATCCCACATTTTTTTTCTACACCTAGAACCAAAGTTGTGTATTCAATCCCTTTATAAAATTTAAAATCATGTTTAAATGCGGGCATACATGTGAAGGAGTCTCAGCCGAGGGAAAAAAGTTGAGCATTATTTCACATTCATGCCCGCAAACTTTAAACTAATTTTTAATTTATTGTAAATGTTGGTTTTACCTCAGAATAACATACAATGTATATATGTTATTCTGTGTTTCCCTCTCCTTATCAGTTACCATATTAAACGCACAGCTTGCCTTGTGCTCCACATATTATTGTTTGTGTGACCTAACAATTACTTTGATGTCATTATAGTTTTATAATTTATATTGAAACAAATATTTAAGTTTTTATTAATTAGTGCCTTTTATTTATTTATGGTTTCGTAAAAGACTATTTTGGTTTAACTAAATGTAAAGAAAAATCTAAAAATAGTTTTTAATTTGTTTCTTGAACTATGTATAGTGTTTAATTTCATAATACAATTTATTTTTAGAGCGTTACAGCTATTTGAAAATAATTATTCTACTTTCTTTATTTATTTGAAAACAATGTTAACATTTTGGTTACAATATTTTCTTGATTTGTAATTTTTTTAATTAATTTGTGTATTCTAGTTTTACAAATTAAATTAAGTTTCATAAGAATCAATTTTTAATGTAGTATTGAATTTTCTTTTAGCTGAAACAAAAAGTTAGTTAATATAAATCTACTTTATGCATAGCATAACAAAATAATTAAAAATAATAATGAAAGTTCTTTAGAAAAATACTAACTTTAATGGAAAACTGAAAATATCAATAAGTATGTTGCGTATTTAAGTAGTTAACTTTATAATAAACATACTGTAATATATACAGCTTCGAACTAACTTTTAATAAGATGTGTTTGAAAACTAGCTTCAGTAAGTGACATCTGATTGTTGGTGTTAGGACGGTGGAAAATTGTTTTAAATAATCGACATCTTAAGCACTTTCAACTTAAACAATCTATCAAATTTATGAGTAACCAAGCTTTTTATTACATTGCAAACAAATGAAAGAAAAGTGTTAATATACTAATGTATAAAAATGTATAAATGTATAAAAATGTATAAAATTGTTTTCAACAATTACACACATTTAGAAACTTTATAAATATACAAACGCATCTTTCAATGTGTAGATTTACTCGTGCTTGTTATATTTGTGTTTGTATAACTTTTAGGTTTTTAAAAGTTTTTTCCTGTGGTTTTATTTATTTTTTTTGTATTTTGATTTATAATTAAATATATTTTCTTTCATCTTTTAACATCAACTAACTTATACCCACAAACTAAATTACTAATCTATCATTTGTTAGTTTTTGTATTTTCAACAGACAATTTTGGAGATTAAAATGCTACAATTATTTGAATATCTTTTAAATGTTGAAAGTTTTCCAAAAAATATTGTTTATGAATTTAGAACAAGTTTTGTAATATTTTTCAAATTTTCCAACTTTTAAGTTTCATGCCAAAATTAGCTGTTGAAAATATTCAAAAACAAAATAGATTTTTTTAAAAAATACTTTTGATTTTTTTTCAGTAGTTTCCAAAATCCTCGACGCCATTTTCACTTCCTTTGACCATCGCTCCTGTGTTCCAAATTGCTCTTATGTTATCCTTTACCGTGTCACGTGACCTACTCTGAGAGTCTTTTAGTGAATTTAGTGAATTGAATTTTTGCTAAAAAGATAAACATAATTGAACATGAAAAAAATTATAAATTCTAAAAACAAAATAACTTAAATGTTAAAATATAAAGTAGACTTTTCAATTGTTTTTTATTATTAAATATAATAAATATATAACATTACATATTTATATAACTAAGTGATCGTGTATATGTTATTCCATTTCCTTTTTGACACCTTCCTAATATTTTAATTAGTTTATAAAGCTTATGATTTGTTTGTTTTCGTGTTTTATTTTTATTTTATGTTTAATAATTATTTTTTGTTTTGTACCTATTTATTGTATAAAAAATGTTTTATTTACTTTTATTTTAATAAATTATACGTTTTGATTTGTATTTTATTTATTCATTAGGACTAACTATGCATGTTATGAGTTTTTGTGAATTAAAAAACTAGAGAAACTTTAGTTGGGGATGTTATTCTAAGGAATGCATAAAAACAAAACTGATGGAGTTGCTATGAAAAAAAATTGTTAAATAAATTATATTTAAGTAAGTTTTTTTCATAATTATGTTATTTTAGTAAAATCATTTCAGAGGAAATATCGACTGTTTTGTAAGTTTGTGTATAATATATTAAACTGTATTTTATTTCAATAGTTGGTTTCTTTTATTAAACATATATTGTATATATGTATACTTCATGAGAAATGCAGACACATACAAGTTTTGATGTATTTATGTATGTATGTATGTGTGTGTGTGTATGTGTATTTGTATGTATGTGTATGTATATGTGTATGTGTATGTGTGTATATATGAATATTAATAAAACATCAATAATCATTGCCTTTCCAGAAGAAGCAGAAATCGCTGTAGAGATGGCCCCAGAATCTGGTAATGTTGTCATTTTATTTGACTTGAAAATTTTAATAAAATACCAATTATGGCGTCAATTTTTATTTATTAATTACTACTGATGGCGTCATTTTTTATTTATTTCAGCTTTGCGTAAGACTAATCATTTATTTTTATTTTTACGACCGACATTTGTTTAATTCAACTTTAGACCCGCTTAACAAATGAATTTTTAATGGAGATTTTCAATGGATGTAAATGTCTGCTATTTATTTCAATGTATTTTTGGTGGAACAGAAGCTATTTATTTATTTTACAATTTAAAACAAATAAAATAATAACAATTACATAAAGATTGTATGTAAAACAATTCTTAGAATTATTTTTATAAAGCGAAAACATGTTTTGACATTTTTCATATTAATCCATTTTAAATTCAGAATTCTTTATACAAAAAAAGAATTTAAAAAAGCTTGAAGAATTAATTTTCTTGAAAGTAACCTGTTCAGTTAAAGAATAAATTCAAAATCGCAAACAATCAAAGTAAACTTCATTCAGTTTCACACAAATACATTTCTTTAAAATAACAATTAACTAAAAAATTATAATTTTTAAACTAATAAATCATCACAGAACTTATTTCAAGATATTAAAAATCTAACATTGGTATAATTTTTATCTCTCAAAATGGTTTTGAAATTTATTTTAATATTGTCAAACAGATTGAATTAGAATTTTGAAGATTTTTACTTCGTGAAATAAGATCGAAATTGTTATACACCAGTTTCTAAAATAAAATAATTCAAAATTTAGTTTAAAAAATGTTGTGGTCATCTGATGAGTTCTCAACTCCTGCTCGCAGTCCTTAAGAGCTCGCACGTCAAACTACTTCAAATTCATTGCTTCTGTAGTTTGAAATGTGAAATCTGAATTTCTGAACACATCAGTTCATTTATATTAATGTATTCACGTTAATGTGAATTATCAAAATTAAAATATGTTTAACAAAAATTCACAAAAAAGTAAAGACATTTGTTAATTAATTATTAAGTAAAATTTAAGGCATAATTATTTCTAAGTTAGTCAAGATCAACAAAACTAAAAAATATAAAAAGAAATCCTAAAAAACATTGTAAATCGAAAAGTTGTTACTTACAAATGTTTTGTTCAACACTTTAGACTCAAATTTAGAAAAATTAAAACTGGTGTATAATTTAAAGCTCTTTTTAAAACGCTATTAAATACTTAATATTTAAACTGCATAACACATTACATAACACATTTTTTAAATATTTACAAACATTTTCTTTATAATTTTATTTTTATTTTTATGTAGTAGAGCTATCGCATTTATTTTTAATTAAGATTATTACTATTGTTATTATTATTAGTTTTAAGATAACTGTTATATGGATCGATGATAGCACAAGTGAGGTGAGATTTACGTTATTTGAATGTGGGTTGCCTCACTTGTGCTATTTTTGATCAATGCCTTAATTGAGGAAAGTTAAGCTAGATTGCATAGTAATGTCATTTAAAATTTAACTTAAATTCGTCATGAAATAATATCATCAATGATTACCAAAGATTAGTTGAAATATATTGTTAGTTCTAGGATAATATTTAGTTTATAATTTCCAGTTTTTATTTTTATTTATTTTCGGGGAGCGATCAACTGGTTTGGCTTTTGCTTAGCGTACAGCGCAAATTAACGCATTTGCAGAAATAACAAAAAAGAAAATACGAAATTGGAATTGAAATTCAAAATAATTATGATATGGACAAAAAAATGTATAAAGTATTAAGGAAACCAAAAAAGAATAAAAATTAAACAAAAAAAATGAACTTGCTATGCAGACACTGTGGACTTTCAAATGGTAAGGTATTCCAAAAGACAAGAACAACAAAATAAAATCCTTAAAATCCTTAAAAATCCAATTTATTGTTTGTAATGTAATGTCCACAAAACCTTTTTAAACAAAATTTTAAACCTTTAAATATAAAGAAAAACAAAATTTTAAACCTTTAAATTTAAAGAAAAACAAAATCAACTTAATTTGGTAAAATGTAATAATTTTCAATCAGAATTAAATCCGATTTTTCATTAAAACAAGAAATATTTAATTGATCATAAATCCAAAGTTTTTTGTTATATGCTAACCTACTGCTTTTCTTAAGTATTTTTTTGCACACTAAATCTTTACTTTCTTGGGATTAGATATTTCTTTTTGCATATATTTACTTTGAAAATGTATTATGCAACAAAAAATAATATATTATTATAACGTGATAATATAATTGTGAAAATACAAAAGTATTATTTATGTAAAATTATATACAGGGTGGTCCAAAAGTAGGTGCACAGTAAATGATAACATTTATTTCGAGAATACATAAAATTATATTTACTATTGTACGTATACGTAATCTCAAAATGAATGTTATTATTCACTGTCCACCTACTTTTGGACCACCCTGTATATATATATATACATATTTATATAATTTTTGATGACTATTGAACGATAATGTCACTGACTTCAGTCACGATTAGCAAATACTTCTTTAAAGTATGATTTAATAGCGAGATATGAAGTATTCCAATTTTTTAAAATTATTTTTAATAAAAAGTTTTAAATGAACAACATTTCAATGTTTAATAAACACTTTAAATTAAAGTGTTTTCAATTAACTTTAAAATAATTTAAAAATAAACTTAAAAACTATCACAATTACCTTTGTTTTGTTTTGTGTATAATTGTTATATCACTTTACATTATTACATATTCTAAACAAATCCATCGAAATATTTGAAACTCAACCATACCCAAAAACATTCAAAATTATTCATACAATAAAAATATAATTGTTCATACAATAAAAATATAATTGTTCATACAATAAAAATATATTTATTCATCCAATAAAAATATAATTATTCATACAATAAAAATAAAATTGTTCTTAAATAAAAATAAACTTTTTCGGAAAGAATGTTTTGGATTCTAGAGCTCAAATCCAGACACGTCAAAATGGCTTCTATTTAAAACTATTTTACTCCTTTTTTATTTACGTTAAATTATTTAAGTTTGTTTATATTTTACTTGTCTGTTTTCATCTAAGCTTTAACATAATTTACAAAATGCTTAAAGAGCAATGCAATTAATTATATGAATATTAATAATTGATTTGGTAAAGGAATACTGGTACACAAACAAATAAATTAAATTGGTAAGTCTTAGCACAAAAATAAAAATAATATAACTTTCAATATAGTATTTTGTTTTGTTTCATATTCATAAATTTAATATATAAATACTGCTTTATTAAGTGAAACAGTTTTTCTGTTATAATTTTCAATGTTGTTTACTTTTAAGGTGAGCTTTGTTTGCTAACTTTTATTAAAAAAAACTTAATTCTTAATGGAGGCAAATAACAGTGTCATGGACCAAGCCAGTTGAACATCCATTTTTTCATTTTTTTTCATTTTTTATTTTTATTTCAAAACAAGCCAATTTTAATATATAAAATTGGGAAATAAACAAATCACATTCTATGTATCATCCAATTTTAATTCCCCTCATTTGTTAAATCATATTCAAACATATCATATTTTACAAACCTGTAAGATTTAACGATAACGTCGTTTCATTCATTGTGTTAAACAATTTATATTGTTATAATTATGTAT
>JARUHE010284041.1:0-12756 GCA_031471125.1 Archaeomysis grebnitzkii | reverse complement strand
TTTTTGATGAAACAGTTCGTAAACTGTTTTGAAACAGTTCGCGAACTGTTAGAGTCAGAAACACCTATGACATCATACATTTTCAAAACTTACGAACTGTTTGCAAACTGTTAGTATTAGAATCACGGCTATATAATTATATTTACAGTTGGATAAAGCTCCATTGTTCACGTGGTATGAAGAGCGAACCCTGGACGACTGAAAGCAGTAATTAAAAATTTATTTCACATTAATGCCTGAAAAATTGTAAAAAAATATTTCATTTATAAAGCTGTGGAATAATTAAAGACTACTAATAATAATATAAATAATAATAACACTTATAAATACAATAATAACAATAATAATAATAATAATGATAAAACAATAACAAATATAATAATAACAATAGTAATAATATAAATAATAATAACAAAATAAATACAATACTTACAATAATAAATACAACAGTAACAATAACAATAATAATAATAGAAATAATAGAAATAATAATAACAATAATAAACAAAATAATAACAATAATAAATACAATAAGAACAATGAAAATAATAACAATGATAACAATAATAAATACAATAAAAAAAATAGTAATAATAATAATTATACTAAAAATAATAACAATATTAATTTAAGACAACACATTTCACACAATATTAATAATAATATCAATGGAATAGGACTCTATTTTCTTGTGTGATAGTAAAGTCTGTTCCGCTTCACATTTGATTTTAGTTATTACTACCTACATCAAGGTATGTAGTCAGGGTACGAGGCTTTTTTTTAGATTTGAAGTAAATAAAGAGCTAACCGAGATCATAAGGTGAGCGTTTTAGCCACCATCAGCATCACCACCACCAACATCACCACCACCAACATCACCACCACCAACATCACCACCACCAACATCACCACCACCAACATCATCACCACCAACATCACCACCACCAACATCACCACCAGCAACATCACCACCACCAGCATCACCACCACCAACATCACCACCACCAACAACAACAATAACATTGACAATCAAAGGTCATTTATAAAAAACTGTTTAATAAACTGCTTGAATTTGCCTTCCTTTTTAAGAAAATGTAATAGTAAGATGTCCAGATCTAAGCACAATAATTGTTTAGACTGTTATCCATACTTTTCGTTAACAAGAAAGTGCGGAAAAATGGGAATATTTCATGGGTTAATTTATTTTTTGTAAGCCAAAGGAAATTTAAATTATAAATATAAGCACATATAAAAATATAATATTTACAAATATATTTTTAAGCATATTTGTTGTTCACAGCATTTTCAAACCAATTTTCAAATGTTGTAAAACTAGTCAATGTTAAATTAGACATATAAGCTATAGCTTGAAAGTAATTGTATTATATACGTATATATTTCCTTAAGCAAAGTAATTTATCAAATGTTTACTACAACTTCTATTCTATAAAATGATTTGTAAAGTGATAAACAATTTTTTTAACATTTGACTTTATCAAAAATGTGAACTGGAAACAACTATACAGAATGGACAGACACACGTATGTCGATTGTAAACAGTAATCATTGAGTGAATAATCCTAGAACTATATCTAAAAATTAAACTATTTCTTAAATTTGATTCTTTCAAAACAGGTTAATTAAGGGTTTAATATATTTTTTTAACCGTTTTATTTTGACCTATTATATGAATAAGTTACGTTTTAATAAGCCTCTAAATAAAAAATAAAAGCTTCCAAGTTAGTATTTGCCAAATATTTTGCTCACTCTGTATTTGAGTAAGTGAAACGTGAAATTACCTCACCATAGAGTTTTGACCCGAGTTTAAGTGGAGCATCTTAGATTTTCGTGACGCACATACAATGAAATGAACCATTAGACGTATGTATCACCGGTGTTCATAAAACGGCTAAAGATTTGAAAGATTGTCTCATAGGATCGTACACATTTCATATTAATTATTACACAATTTCTGTATTGTCCAACTAGTTAATATTTATTGGGTCTGAGCATCTAAGAACAACAATAGCAAATATTTGTTTACCTTCATTTTCATAAGCATGGAAGTCATGAATCGTACATGAAAATAAGTCGATTCAATACGATAACGTACGACATTTCAAATGAATCGTACATGAAAATAAGTCGATTCAATACGATAACGTACGATATTGCAAATTAATCGTACATGAAAATAAGTCGATTCAATACGATAACGTACGGTATTGTAGATGAATCGTACATGAAAAAAGTCGATTCAATACGATAACGATAACGTACGATATTGCAAATGAATCGTACATGAAAATAAGTCGATTCAATACGATAACGTACGATATTGTGAATGAATCGTACATGAAAAAGTCCATTAAATACGATAGCGTACGATATTTTAAATGAATCGTACATGGAAAAGTCGATTCAATACGATGACAAACGATACTGTAAATGAATCGTACATGAAAAAAGTCGATTCAATACGATGACGTACGATATTGTAAATGTATCGCATACGATTCAATAAACATGTTTGTTGGGAACATAAATATTTTATTGGCATAAATTTTTTATGGTGAGTTTTGTTTTTATTCTTCTAATGTGAGTTTGAACATTTGTTGCATTTATATGATTACTTAGAAACTTATTTTAATTATTATTTATTATAATTATAATAATTGCTATTGTTCTTATAATTATTCTGATTATTATAATTGTTATAATTCTTATAGTTATTATTATAATAAACACAATTCTTATAATTATTATTCTAATAAGTATAATTCTTATTATAATAAACATAGTTATTACAATTATTATATTAATAAATACAAATACTACAATTATTATAATAATAGTATAATTATTACAATTACTATAATAATAAATATAATTATTATAATTACTATAATAATAAATATATTTATTATAATTATTTATATAATAAATATAATTATAATAATCATATATTCTACAACTTATATCCCTCAACCTCTCACACGAAACCTTAAAAAAAATAAAACATTAAAAATTAACCTTGAATAAAAGGAAGAAAATATTTTCCTCGACCTCCGATAATTTACCATTTCAGTGACGACCATAATTAAGGTTTGTTTGAAGAAAGAAAGTTCGCAAAAGATCTTTGATGTTGTTTATTGCCAAAAATTTTTCATTCAAAAATTAAATTAGAAAATATTTATCACAAAGTTAAATATGATAATACACTCGTCAAAAATTATGTTAGAAAAATCTGTAGTTAACGTTCATTATATAATAATATTGTTTTTAATAATGATTTAAATATGTTTTTGTTTTATGAAGATTGTAATTAACTTTCATTATATAATAATATTGTTTTTAATAATGATTTAAATATGTTTTTCTTTTATAAGAATTGTAATTAACTTTTTTCATTTAATAATAATATTGTTTTTAATAATGATTTAAATATGTTTTTGTTTTATGAAAATTGTAATTAACATTCATTATATAATAATATTGTTTTTAATAATGATTTAAATATGTTTTTGTTTCATGAAAATTGTAATTAACTTTCATTATATAATAATATTGTCTAATAATGATTTAAATATGTTTTTGTTTTATGAAAATTGTAATTAACTTTCATTATATAATAACAGTATTTTTAATAATGATTTAAAATATTTTTATTTTATGAAAATTGTAATTAACGTTCATAAATTAACAGCAAGACAATATTTTGTAATGAAATATATTCAATATAGTAAATCAAACGTTTATACGTGATTACATATAAGTTTTATAGAATAAATGATATCAAATGATTTAATAAATGAAAAAATTTTCCCAAAGAAAAAGAAAATTTCCTTGAAATTACATAGATAAATTTTATGATTCTAACTTTATTAAAGTATCTGGCATCGTTTAGGTCAAGGTATCTGGCAACTCTATATCCAAAAGTTGTCATTGAAAATTCTTGAGTCGAGTAGCTGTGCTTCTCTAGTCTATGGATATACCAAGACGCACAGTGCGAAGAAGATTGTTAGAAGATGAGCTTGAGGGATGAAAGGCTAGAAAGAACCACAGATCTATATACTAGCTGATAGTGTATATAAATCAGTGGGAAGAACCCATGGCTACCAAGGTGAACAAGAAGAAGCGATTTTTTTAGGCAAAAGATCATTAACGTTTGACTGATGATGATTTGGCTGAAGTTGTTTGGTTCGTGAAAGCAACTTTCTTCTTGGTTTTCGACACCAATGTCCACCAACTCATTAATCTTGTAATAAACAAAACATTGGATACCAAAAATGTTTGCTTAAATTCGTATTTGTCATCAAACAATGTGGATGCACAAATATTCCCAAGAAAATGAATCAACAGGCAGAAGTCAAACATATACAAATGCATATAATATTAATTATTAATGTAATGTACGCATAAATGTTTATGTGTCAAAAATAAAACAAATTTGTTTCGATCATATTTTTTATTTGTTCGTCCCCTAATTTTGGCCAAGGCTGTAGAATAACATTACTTTTAGTGATGCATTAAGCATGTCAATGTCTTTTGTTAATTTTAAGTACCATTCATTATATAACAAAACTCCTTTGAGTGGTGAAATAAGTATGAAAACATTAAAGACACACACACACAACACACACACACACACACGCGCGCGCACGCACACGCACACACACACACACACACACACACACACACACACACACACACACACACAACACACACACACACGAGATTGAACCGTGTGTATATATATAAAAGCCTATATAAATAACAAATAGTGATGACATTTCGCTGTTAGTAATACTTCCGATGTCCTCCCTACAAATATTACTTAATCAAAGTTAAACGAGTCGTTAAGGTCAACGTTTGTGGGAAGTTCATGTGAAGGTGAGGTAAACTTTTCAATTTTTAGTCTGTGGGTAAACAGAAATGCAATTTGATTGATTAAATTGAATCGAATAACATGAAACGATAAAATAAAAAATTTAGTTTGTGTTGCCTTTGCTCTAATTCTAAAATATTTGTCTACTCACTTCATCCAATGTTTGTTTAGTATTACATTCCATCTTCAAAAAACTTATTACTTTACTATTTTCAAATGTTTTACATCTTAACTTAAACATACAAAATTGTACAGCTTTGGAATCAATAACATACTTGATAATTATATTGGCCACCTATAGCCTTTAAATGGCAATTCAAGTAATTAAAAAATTGAGGGGGGCGCCTGACCGTTTTGGTAAGTTTTCTATACCATCAAATGTAAAAAATAATTTTCTTTCGGTTGCTATATAATTTATATATTTAATTTATATATAATTTATATATAATTTATATATAATTGCTATATAATTTATATATAATTTATATATAATTTATATATAATTTATATATAATTGATATATAATTTATATAGGAAATTCAAATGACCGAAAATAGTAAGCAATTGAAGCTTCTGCGTAGATGAGTAAATGTGTTGGACATAAAACTTTAAGTTCGGTTTCTGGGAAATTATGTTTTTTAGATTAATTTATCGACCGATTTTCAAAACTTAGAAAACATTATGATAAGCATTAAATACTAAAACTTAAAAAAAAACTTTAAAAAAACTTAAAAAACTTAAAAAACATTATGATAAGCATTAAATGCTAAAACTTAAAAAAAAACTTTAAAAAAACTTTAAAAAAAAACTAGAAAGCATTATGATAAACATTAAATACTAAAACTTTTCTCGTCGGTTATTCTGACTATCTATCAAGAAAATATTAGTTTAAACGTTTTTTTTTGTGTAAAAGTGTTTTTATGATGTGTAGAATTGTGTAAACTAACTACAATTTAAATATAACTTACACACGTTCAAATTACATCAGCGTTCAATAATATGTATACTACATACCCATTTCACAAGTTTTGGTTTTTACAGCCTAAGAGCCATATGCGTATTCATATAAAAATCAAACTTCAGCTCTGAGGGTGCTTCATTCTGGAGCTATACTGATACACAGAAACACAAACTAACCAAGAAAAATGAGCTTTATGTTTGTTTATTGTTATAATTAAATTGCATTGTGATATATACAAGGTCTATATATAAAAACTCGATGTATTCCACCTATTCTGCACAACTCAATCAAACCTTAACATTGATTGAATAAAAATGTAAAAAAAACGGTGTGACATGAACTGCACTAAAAAAACTCCACCCTGTTAAACGTTGACAGCCCTAAAAGTGCAAATAAAGACGTCGGAAAACGAGCTTAAATAGAGTTTATTTAATTTTGTGAACGAAAATTTGAATTTGATCAGAATAGAAATTCAATATAGTGTGAACTTAAGAATTGGGATATGATTCTTCTAATTAGAGAGCATTGCTTTTTACATATTGTTTCACGTTTCATTGGAAAAATATTTTTACTTCTCACAATTTTTATCTCTTAGAATATAACACAAACTTTGGGTGAAAAAACATTTCAGGCCTAAATTGGACATTTTTTTGTGTCATATTTAAACTTAAATTTAATCAATTTTCTGTGAAAAAGTTTTTTTACAAAACCACTTAGTATTTATAATTATAGAAATTCTCTCAAATTGAAAGTGTTGAACATTTAATAAAATAATTTTTAGTAAATTCATCAAAAAAAATTGGAGAGGACGCAGAAAAACTGTTATTTTTATTATACAATAATCTTTAATTAAAAGTAAAAAACCTTAATTTTGATTTGGTCACCAACTCTCTAATTGGGCTGCACGACAAACAAAGTAAATGGTTACGGTCGGATGCAGCTGCAGATGTGGATTTGTCGAACCAGAGCTGCGTATCAAGCTTGTTGTGCGTATCTGTGGCGCGGTCGATGTGGTATACATTTTATCAGTTGATCGATCTTTTGGCAGAATGCCAAAAAATGTTTTTCTATTTTAAAATGGACGTTCGTTTTAATCGCTTTTAAGTTTTTTTTTCATAAAAAAATAAATATATTTCACTTAATTGCAAAGTTATTTTGAAATAAGACACCTATAAATAAATTACTAATCTTGGGATGAACGAATGGTGTTCATAACTTTAACCGCGCCACAGATGTGTAAAACGAGCTTGATAAACAGCTCTAGCGCGATACGCAGAATTGTTCATCAATGGCGTACGAAATATACATCTCACTGGTTACGCATCTGGGAGCCTCCTTACAGCTGCACTGCCAAGTTAAATAAAATGCCGGAAAGTTCAATGCTCTCACTTGTCACCCGAATGGCCATGGATTTCAGTTTTAATCCAAGAATTGTCAAGTCATATAGGATATGCTTCCTGATAAAGTATTTCCAGAAAACGTACCAAGATCTCCAGTATTGAAGTAAACATCACTACATCATCGACAAAATCAAGGTCAGTGAACTTTAATTACATTTATTATTATATATTACACATATTTATTTATAATTTTCAACTGTAAAGTAATGATACGTATATATAATGCTAAGATAAAACAGATAATTATATGCAATTTTCTGACTGGATTATAACCAAATGTAATTCAATATTATATTTTTTTTTCATTATTAAGGTAATCCGTTTAATACAATAAAATAAATCTTTAAATCGAATCTGGGCTTTTAGTTGTTCTTAAAAGAATTTATTCACAAAGAAAAATTCTTCAGCCAATGTTCAGCCATTTAAAAATCCAATTTACATTCTATATTCAATTTACGATCGCATTTCATCTACATTTCTTACATACCTAGATCCTCAATATAATAAACACTTAATCAATTTTTGCCAATACAAAAAAAATATAATTTTTTATTTGAAAATACTTGTACATAAGATTCGTGTCTGGATAATGGTATGCTTACAAAGTGATGCGTTAACACTATACGAATCGATAATAGCACAAGTGAGGTAAGTATGTTATTAAAATGTGGGTTACCTCACTTGTGCAATTGTCGATCAAATTATTTAGAATTAATTTGTTCTAATGTTATCGACTTTTCCATTATCTGTTTACATTCACATGTTTCTAGAACAATCATTTTCAACATTGTGTTTCACTACTGTTGGATACTTCATTTATGAAACTGTAAATACTGAAACAGTTTTACTGTTTGAAAATAATTGTACTATTTGCCATAAACTATAGAATAAAATTACCTAAATTAATCAGGCTAATAAACCAAAAATTATTTTTCAATTAATATATTCAAAGACATATCTCGAAAAAAACAATGACAGGAGTAGCATAAAATTTCATCAAATATTCTATAAATCATTTCAAAATATATTTCAAGAAATTATCGTTTACTTAGAAATATTTTTTTTATTTTTATTAATTCAATCTATTTGTACATTCTGTATTTTCATTTCATGTTATTTGAGGCTGCGAGAGGTTTGTGTGAGCGACAGGGCAAAATGAAGAACAGTAACCCGATATAAATATGGGAATAAACTAAAGAAGAAGACGTTTAAAAGTTATCATTTATCTGAGGCTGATACCAAGATATGATTTTGTGAGTATGACAACATGATCAACGTCAGATGAAAGACACAACCCAAATGTATGAACTAAGAAGGAAGCCTTTCAATCGTGGACACCTGTGAGTCACAAAAAATATATCATTCGTGTCAAGTTGAGGCAGTGAAATAGCCGCGGTCACACACTGTAAGCACTTACTACAGTATACCTTGTGAAATCTTATATTTTTACAAGACTTAATAAAGTTTTACAAAACCTTACAATAAGATGTGAAATCTTACAATATCATAATAAATCTTTCAAAATCTGGCAAAATCTTGTAAAATCATGTAAAACCTTATGAAATCTTACTTTATCTTGTAAGATCTTGTTAAGTCTTACAAAAAATTGTAAAATCTTACAAAAGTTTTACAAAATCGCGTATCATCTTATGAAATCTTTCAAAATCTTGTAAAATCTTATAAAACCTTACAAAATTGTGTATCATCTTACAAAGTCTCAAAAAATATAGTAAAATCTAGTACAATTTTGTAACATCTTACAAAATCTTAAAAAATATAGTAAAATCTAGTACAATTTTGTAACATCTTACAAAATCTAGTAAAATCTAGTACAATTTTGTAACATCTTACACAATTTAGTAAGGTCTTGCTACTATCTTAATAATAACGTCACAGTTGATGGGATTTCCTTGACCTCTTCTTTTGTTCAACAGCTCAACAATTTATTGTTGAATTTTTTTCAATTCAAGTTTGAATTTTGGCCGAAATTAAGTTATAAAACACATTTTTTTCCAATGGAGTTGTATACGATCTTATACACGAATTGTGTATAACTTCATACTTGAAGTTTACAATGTATTAATTGCAGGAAAACTAAGTTTTTATTTAGTATATTTCAATATAATTTATTTAATGTTTTCATTATTGTTATACGATAGAAGAAATCAATGATTTTGTTTAATGTAGATTCCATAAAGTAGTCATACAATTCAAATAATATTGCTTTATAATTTGTAAGGAAATTATTCTTTCATTGAGTTTTTTCAATTTACATTTTTGAATTATAGAACGAATTCATTTATACATTTTCATTTATTCGTTCAGTTTATTCATCAAATTTATATTGAATTGTGATTCATTATTTAAACCATACAATGAGAGGTCATGTGTTCGCAATGAAATCAAAAATGCACAAAATTGTTTCAAAATGGACATATTTATTATTGTCTTTCCTGACATAAAAGAATTTAAGTTTATTCACTCCGTTAATCGATCGTGATTTTAGAATTAGATTTCGTTCTATAATTATAAATAGCATTAATTGGACATTTTTTTTATAATTATAAACAACATTAAGTAGACACTTTATATAATTATAAATAATATTAATTGGTTATTTTATATAATTATAAATAACATTAATTGGACATTTTCTATAATTATAAATAAAATCAACTGGCCATTTTTTATTATTATAAATAATATTAATTGTGTATTTTCTATAATTATAAATAACATTAACTGTATTTTTTCTATAATTATAAACAATATTAAGTGGTCATTTTCTATAATTATAAATAACATTAATTGGATATTTTCTATAACTATAAATAACATTACTTGGAAATATTCTATAACTATAAATAGCATTAATAACTATTAACAACTATTAATTGGAAATTGTCTATAATTATAAATAACAATAGTTTGATATTTTCTATAATTATAAATAACATTAATTTGATATTTTCTATAACTATAAATAACCTTAATTGGAAATTTTCTATAATTATAAATAACATTAATTGTACATTTTTCTTGAGAGCATAAAAGTAAGATGCAATAAAGGAAATGTTTCAACAATAGAATAATATTGGAACAAAAGCAAATGACAACAAACGCTTTTCAATCAAAGTAGTTCCATTCATCCTTATTAACAATGCCTTATTAATAAACAATTTTACAACGTTATATAAAGTCTAATTTTGGCAAACAAAAGAATCATAACAAGAGTAAAAATTGTTCCTAAGGACATATTTTAACACTGTTTGAATTAAATGACTTCGAGCCTAACTATAACTGCAAGTATATTCAGAAATTATGTTACAATTTATGTTTCATACTAAAAGTTATATTCTGATCTTTTTTTAAAATAGTTTATTCTAAAATCTTTAATGTTTGAATGTATTTTTGTTTAAATGTTTAAATTGATATATCATATCAGTCATTCACCTATCATAGTAAAGTGGGTGGAGCCAACATTCATTCACCTATCATAGTAAAGTGGGTGGAGCCAACATTCATTCACCTATCATAGTAAAGTGGATGGAGCCAACATTCATTCACCTATCATAGTAAAGTGGGTGGTGCCAACATTCATTCACCTATCATAGTAAAGTGGGTGGAGCCAACATTCATTCACCTATCATAGTAAAGTGGGTGGTGCCAACATTCATTGACCAAAGATGGCAAAAGAATTAGAGACCTGTTATAAATATAAATATGATCTTAATGTAACGTCAAAAAATAAATGAAAAGATGGAAACGAATTAATCTCAATACTATCACGTCCATTAAAACCGCAAATATATAAAATAGTAAAACAAAAAAATGTAAATTAAAATAAAAATTTATCATTGTTGTTATGTTTGTTAGTGTTTGTGAAAGTCCACAACTCCAATAAAGTTTCAAATTCATGCAATGGTGTTCGCGCATATAAAAACGAGCACAAGAAAATGCTGCGCATATAAAAACAAGCACAAGAAAATGCTGCGCATTAAAAGTTTTGTTTGTATGTTAAAAAATTTATAGAATGGTTAATTTTGTATTAAAAGTCTGAATGTTATTTTATTAAAACTTTTCTTTAAATTTTTTCAATCAAATTATCTCTAAACCTTCAAACAAATTTGGTTTATCATGAAATTGATGATAAATTAATTAAGTCTAAAAGCTCCTAAGATCACTATATAAATTATTTGGCAAAAAATCATTTAGGCATTCTACCTTAGAATCTCAAGTTCTTTCATTTGTTTTAAATAAACTTTTCTCTAAACCTTCAAATAAAATCTCGGTTAACCATGATTTTTAAATTTCTAATAAAATATGTTTCAATAAGTGAATACTGATTTCCCAAAAAATAATTCTAGTGACATCAGTGTAGAATGTTGTTCTATGTTTTCATTTAAACAAATTTTCTGTAAAATAGAGTCCACAAATCATCCGCCGCCCCAACAACAACACCAACACCAACAATCAGAGGTCATTTATAGAAGCTCGTTTTTCAAACACAGCTTAATAACTAGCAAAGCGTAGCTATAGTCATATTTGAAAAAAAACCAGTTTAATTAACAAGAAATAATTTTAAAAAATAATAATTTAAACTTAAAAGATGTTGGAAACTATTATTTACAATAAACATCAATTACACGGATTGCTTACATTACTTAGAAGGCTATCTTAATTCATTAAGGGACATCCTTTTTTAGAAAGTTTTACCCAATTGTTTTGTATGGATGACCAAACAAATTTTTTCCTGTTTCCTACAAGTTTGATTGCCTGATAGATCCAGTTTTTCAACATTTATTTATAAAAAATGCTTCTTATGAACGAATATAATTTGTTTTTGGATGGAATTTAAATAAAATGTTTTTTTCTCAAGTTTGTATTAAAAAACAATGTTAAGATGAAAAAGATAAAGAAATGATAATACTATTCAAAATTAAACTATTAAAGGCATACACAAGAATTTTAATTTTCTAGAAAAATTACAATAAAATTGGGGGTTTTGTCAGTTTTGAAACTTTATTAACCAAAGTCAAATTTATTGAATTTCTTTGATTTTTTTCTAAACTTACTTTTGTATTTGTTTAGTTTTTGTTTTTAAAGTTAATGATAAAATTCCGTTTAAATAAAGATATTAATGCCAGAGTTGAAGTAAATTGTAGTTTCTAATGAAATACATGAGCTACAATTTAAAAATAGAATTAGACAAAGTAAATCAACAAACCATAAAACATATTCACATTCTTCATAAGAGAAACCTATTAAGCCTTATATAACTACACAACATTATGTTTAAGCTCACTCAATTTGATGAAATAATAACTGCCTGGAGAACTATTGAATTAGTGAAATCTAGATCGTAATTATGATTGTAAATACATAAAATAAATTTGATTATAATATTAAAAATCTTATCCGTCTTATTGAAAAAGCTCCTACGAGAAAGATAAAAAAGATATATCATATAAGAAATCTCCAAACTTCTTTGAAAATACACATATATA
>JARUHE010284040.1:0-21666 GCA_031471125.1 Archaeomysis grebnitzkii | reverse complement strand
TTTTGGCAAACTACATTTTTTGAATGTCTTTCTATAAATATTGTTTCATATTTAGAACAAGGATGATCTAAGCTTTATATATATATGAGATTCATGTCAATTTTCTTTTTTTTCTGGAAATTTCGGAGGTTTTTCAAAAAATAAATTTTGAGGGTTTCTTGATAAATGGACGTTTTTTTAATTTTTTCTTAAATTTGATTTTATATTTAGAACAATGGTGAACTAAGCTATACATAGGTATAAAATTCTTGTGGATTTTCTTTCTTTTCTGGAAATTTCGGAGGTTTTTCAATCATTTATGTTTTGAACATTTTTTCATAAATATTGTTTTATATTTAGAACAAGGGTGATTTAAGCTTTACAAACATATAAGATTCACGTCAATTTTTTTCTGTAAATTTCGGGGAGATTTTAAAAAAATAACTTCTGAGGGTTTCTTGATAAATTAACGTTTTTTTAAATAATTTTAGTTTTTTTAAATAGTTTTTTTTGTTTTATTTTATATGATACATTTTTTTTATATATATAATTGCTGTATAAATGATAGTTATATCGCCATTAATAGAACTAGTTTAATGATTTTAGTATTTTGGAAAAATACACTCATTTTTTTCTGGAACCACCCTCATTTTACATTTTTTGTAATTTCAGATACCCTCAAAACGGCTGAAAAAATTCTGTGACGACCTGGTCTACACATCAGCTTTCTTTCTGGTACTAAAAATGCTACAAAACTATTGGTTATCAATTGTTTGTTGTTCAGGTTAAACAGAAATCAATCTTTGGACAAAACATTATTCAACATTTTTTTATTCATGTTTAAATTACATTTAATAGAAGTTAATCTGGATCTTTAATACTCAAGAAAAATATTGAAATGTACGAGACATTAAATATTAGAAGAAATATTCAAGGTCGACAATATAATAAGGTAATTTAACTTGACTTGACATTAAACAATTTTGACAATATACTAACTAATTTTGAAAGTATTTCTCGTTTCATTGTTATTTTTAAATCTCAACATTTTGTTTTCCTTTCTTTCTGTATATTACTTGTTCTTTTTATTTCTTACGTAGTCATGGTCTTCACTACCCATTACGGTTTTGTTATGTCAGTTTTTTAATTAGACACAAGATTTATGGTAAAAGCATGACTAAAAAATTGGATAATCAGCCGGATGAATAAATGCAAAAAATACAAATAAATACAACAATCTCAATGAAATGTCAATAGAGTAACATAAAACAATAACCAACTAATGGATATCCAGCGCGTTTAACCTTTACTGCAGATAAAGTATGGTTACATACTTGGCAATATAAATTAATGTGAATGAAATTTTCAACTACTGCCCTCAGCCGTTCAGGGCTCGCTCTTCAAACCACGTGAATAATGGAGGCTTTTCCAACTGTACTACCCCCATGATAGTCGGATAATGCTAAATTGTTCATGTAGTACTCTGCCGACTGAGTACAGTAGTTGAAAGTTTCCTTCAAATTAATGACCTATAAACTAGCTCACCCGAGTGATTTGTAGTACTTTTGTGGTTTAATACCAGAGATTATCATCGAAAGAAAATTTTGGTGGTCAATACTGTAGGGCAGTATCATTATACATCCAAGTTGTTTTAAAAATCATGATATTATTTTATAGTTTGAACCAACCATAGTTACATGCATTTGCACGTGATTTTTTTTATTATAGAATATTATACAGCACATTAGCTACAATGGCAAAGAGCGCTGTCGCCAACAGCATCTGGTGTTCCCAGACGGTCACCCATCCAAGTACTAACCAGACCCAACGTTGCTCAACTTCGCTGATCATACGGGAAGCGGTGTTTCAACGCGGTCAAGGCCGTTGACCCTTGAATGTTCAATATAATTATTTATATCAAGTAAATAATTAAAGTTTGAATAGGATTGAAACCGCAAGGCTATTTGCTGTTAATCAAATTGTCAACTGGCTATATAAGATTTGAATGCTAACTAATGGTATATTAAATTATGTGAAACACTCGTCAATAAAAGTAATCCATACAACATTCATTCACAAAATCAGCGTGCAATAATTTCAATAGTCTTGCATACTGTTACTACCATTGTTAAACTTTTGATAAGTTTATGGTAATAGCTAACCAACCCTTATTTAGATATAACAATTTTCTTAAAATCACCATAAATTTATTTCCTCTAAATATAGCTCAACACAAATATAATGTTTTTTAGGTTACATATACATAAATTTATTTAGTTCTTGTAGATTGTTTGGACTTTAAAAATAGAAAATAAATTCATATATTTAAAAAATCTTAAAAAGAATGAGAATCATTAAAAGACCATTATTTAAAAGAGTTTATTTTCTAAGTTATTTAAAGATACTGGCAACATGCTTGATGAGTACAGTCTGTAATATTTCTGTTCCTTATTAAGAGGATAAACAAACATACAATTTAGTTAGTTGTACTCTTTTAATTGAGCACATCAGGACATAATTGACTACAAATTGTATATTTCATAACAATGACTAATAGTAATCAAGAAGGTTAAAGCAAGAAAAATAATTAAATCAGAAATGAAAAACTCCTTAAAACAAAGTAGGAGTTCAATAGTGGAAGGAACAAACAATGCTTCTCTTTAAAAGGGTATGTCAACACGAAGGAGCTTGCCAATAATAAATGTCTACGGTTAATGTGTAAGCACCAACTATATAAATAATATTAAAAATACTCTTAATGTGATTTTATTACATATCAATCAAATGTCAAAATATATACAAACATTTTCGAGGAACATATTACTGATGAAGACAAGTTCCTTTAAGCAGTCAATTACCCAAAAAGAAGCTATTTTTTGCATTTTAATATTATAATAGCACAAACATGCTAACACAATTGCTCTAAAGGTAAGTATCATTCATACTATACACGTACAAACCAGGCGACCTCTTCATTTTGCCTTCTTCAATGTACACTACAAATGATGCATGAAAACACGACTTAATTGGACCTTTCTGCAAGTTAAGCGAGTGCATTCTTCATACTTGGAACAACAGCTAAAACATTTGACATATTTCACAATGCATTGAAAATGTCAAATTGTTTAGCATGAATAGTTCTCCACTGTTGATTTCTAGGACTAATGTTGAAAATAATAATGCTAAGGTTTAACAGTATTATATTCATCATTAGTTCTATTACCCCTAATAAGATTAATTACATGGGAACATTATATTCAAGAATATAAGCTTGGCTCACAGACTACTTCATCTTCATATTGAATTAATTACAAACAATGGAATGGTTTCCAATTGGATATAAAAATAGAATTGCACAAACTAAGGAGCAAAGTAAGAAGATAATTTGGTCAGTTAAACTTCATTAAAGTTTATTGAATATTTTTATTGATAACAAAAGATTGATTCATTCAACCCATCGTAATTTAAGTTCACAAAATTTTATTACATTGTATACAATACATCATTAGAATAAAAATATAAAACTTAACATGTCCATTTAATATTTTAATTTTGTTAAATATAAATTGTTTTTAAAGATAATACATTGATTGTAAGTCTTTGAATATTAAAAATAGTTTATATTAATGACTAATCTAAACCAACAAAAAGCATTCGGTGCTTAAAAATATTTCAACCGAAAACATTAATTATCTTAATTTATCAAAGCAAATTGTCATTTTTACAAAATTTTATTCTTAAAATAAAGAAGTTAAAAATGAACCTGAAGATATGAAGTAGTTGCTTCAATCAGTCCCATGTGGGCAAGTTTGTGTTGATTTTAGTTGTTCATGCTTCTAGAATGAATTTCTAAAAATAATGAGAATGGCAAAAAAGTACACTTGAATCACAAGGGGTTGGCCTTAATAAGACGTGCACACGGACGCGGTTCATTGGTGCTTGCCCAACAAGACCTTAGGCCAAGGCAACCATCAGGTAATTTTTTCCTAAAAGCTAACGACCGTGACGATGAGATGAAAATGATGTGAGAGATGATGAATGTTATTCATAATGAAGATGTACAATGAACGGATGAGGATGATATCTATGATAACAGTATGAGGTAATGCTAAACATTCAAGGGCGGTGAATGCACAACAGATGAATGTAGTACCGCTCGGACACGTGACACAGCAGAGTCGACCAACAAATCTTTAGACCAGGTCGTCACTGACTCGGCTTCTCTAGAACACTTTTAAGCCTCCCACAATACCAGACAACTATTCCAAATATATCTATACACAAAAAACAAGGATAAAAATCAAAAACTGTAACTTAAGGTCATTAATAAAAACTGACCTGGATACAAATGGCGTAACATTTGCCCATGACCCTTTCATATATACAATTTAGGTGAAAATCACTGAGTTCATGGAACATTGATTTATTGCCACTTGGAAATTCACCAAATTTTATCTATTTTTCAACTTCCCACAATTAACACGGGTTGTCATTTATTCCTACTGCTGCCGATTTTGTTTATTATTTTTGTTAACAAGTGTTGATTGTTGATGGTTGGTTTTATGGAGGTTGGGCCATAGCCCCGGTGTTGCAACCAAAGGTTATTCAACACCATGTCTGTCGATGGTGATGATGATAGGGGAAAGGAAGATACTGTTGTGGTGGTAATGATAGAAGTGATGTGAGGCAGAAATGTTTCTAATCGTCGTTTCATATTTTTTGTATTTTTTCCCCTTTAATAACTGGATTGTTACGTCGAATTTCTTCTGCTCCGAGGTTGCGATAATTAAAGGTGCATTGATGTTCATTACTGTAACGATGAACAGAGCAAAACAACCCTCCACATCGACAAGTAAACCCTGCAATAAAAAGTTTTATAAAATATTTTTCAAAAGTAAAACTTTCAACTAGTACATAACAAAATCCATGAGTTTATAGCATAGATATGTAAAAATCATGGCTCAGAAATCAACAAGTGGCCCTCAAAAAGAGGTTATTTCACTAAATTCAAGTTTTACAGAAAAAATTATTCAAGAAATGTTGTTCCAATGCATACATATTTCATTTATGTTAAATGATCATCGCTGTAAAATTAGCATTGTTTAGTCTACTTTTGAAAAAGTTACAAGTTGACAAATCGTTAACAATCAAAAGTAACTCATAGTTCCATGGGTGGATCATTATTGGCAGAGTAGTGTATCAATTATTAATTAGAAGGATATACAAATTTGCTTTAAAAACAGTGATGTCGCCCACAAACTTTTAAACTGAAACTAGATACATTCTTGCCAAAAAAGCAACATCTAGGGTTTGTTTTTTTTCTTAACATCCACAACGCTGTATAAGTAAATATCTATTTAGAAACCATAAATTTTATATATTTAAAAAACGTTGGATTGCTACAATAGAGTTCCAATTTATAAAAAAATAGAAAGTAATCTTAAAAATTAATGTCAGAATGAAAGAAACAAAGAGTTAAGACAATTCACAATGAGCTTTATCAAAAACTTCGACCAAGAAATATGGTGATGTTCCTAGCAAAACAGGTAATTTTTATTAAATTAAAAATACTCCAATAAATTAGAAAACAATTTTGCTGAGAATACTCCTACAAACAATTACTATAAAACAAACTTTGTTGTAGAGCTTCAAATAAACTTGCAATGAGCTTAATAAAAAACTTTAACCAAGTAAATGTTCATAAAAATTATTATTTTCGTTAAAATGAAAAACATTCCATTAGACTGAAAAATAAGTATTACATAATGTTGAGAATGAATATTGAATGGTCTACATGCCATACATCACCTACCCAACTATGACAGGACCACCAGCATAGTTATTTCATAAACTCGTTAAAAATGATTTAAATCAAATATTAAAACTGGATAGAAGAAACATTTTACTAACCTGTGAGGCCAACTTTCTTTTTACAGGTAAAACATTTATTTTTTTTCTTTTTTGCCGAATCCTTTTCTTGGTTTGAATCCGTATCTATATCTCCATTGGCAATGTCTGCACCATCTTTATCTTCTTCATCAAGACCAGTCTAGAAAGATGATGAGACATCAAATAATGAAAATGTTAAAATCTAATGTGTTGCATTTGTTTGGTTATGTGAGGGGATGTTGATTGATTGATTATATAGGTTTTGGAAGGGGATGTTGATTGATTGATTGTATAGGTTTTGGAAGGGGATGTTGATTGATTGATTGTATAGGTTTTGGAAGGGAATGTTGAGACTGACCTGTGATAAAGAAGAGATGGTCGGGTGTCCAGTGGTGGTGGAGGGCAGCGTGATGGCTGCGGCGGCTGCACCACATGAGGCGCCGGAGGATGAGGCGGAGGCGGCGGTGATGATGGAGGCGGCAGCGGAGGTGGAGACGGCTGCGGAGGCGCTCGATGGGGAGGAGACGGAGGAGGTGGGCGGCTGTTGCTTCTTCTTCAGGTTGTCTTTGTAGCACTTCGAACAGAGTCCGTCCGTGTTTGGGGATCCAAAGAAGCCACACCCGGTCCGGCACAGGATGGGGCCGGCTTCTAATTGGTTACTCTCACGCTCCATCTCTACACCCGCCTACAAAATATTAACTTGCTAGGATTTAAATCATTTTAAATGCATTCAAATTTAGTTAAATGACTAAACTGTGAAGTAGAATGTAAAAAAAAATCTCAAATGGATTAAACTTTATGAAAATTTAAATTTTCAAAATGTTTACATTTACATCTCTAAATATTTCTTTAGATATGATTTAAACTCAAATGATAAACTTTGTAATGTTTTTCATTAGTTTACATGTTGATTAATAAATTGCAAGCTGCAATTTATAGTGGTATTCCACATTCTGCAGTGCTTTTATAGAGCATCTAAAATTTAAACTTTCAACTCTCCAAAAAAAGTATACATTAATTTCTTGAAACATTACTGAACATCACTGAAAGGATAAATTGTTCTTTATGTATTGAATGTTGTACTAGCAGTCTTATCAGGTTTAATTAAATGGTCAACGAAGGATTTTTATAACCAAGAATGTAATTATTTGCTTGTGGCAACAGACCTATTCTTTTTTAAAACTCGCAATTAACTTCAATGAATTGCAGAATTTTCAACACCATCTCTGTAAAATCCAGTTGTGGAACTTTTGATGTAGTAGATTATCGAGCCTTAAGTTTTAGAAAAAAAGTAAGCTTCGTATCATTGATACGAGAGCATATAAAAGATTCGACGTCTTTAGGGATGGAGCATTGTTCACCCAGAATTGTTTGTAGGAAGTGTGAAGGCCTTGTATACTATTTTTATTGTATGTTATTCAAAAAGATGATCGAGTGACCAAGCCACAATTTCTACAAGCCGAGAGAATAACCCGTGGTATGTTAAATTATTTTATTATTGAAGGTTTTGCTAAAAAGTGTTTATGTTTAAGAGCCATGTAATGTGTGATATATAATGTAATATCTAATATGTAATCTACACTGTAAATATGATAGAATAATGCAAAACCTTATTGTTGAAGAGAATACATGATGATTTTTGGATGTAGCCTTGACTATTGATTGGTGATGAGAAGTTGTTTTGAAGTTTATGTATGTAATATTAAATTGGAATTGATTTAATATGTACAAATGTTTATGAAGTTGTGTTTGCAGAAACCTGTAAATTATGGTATTAAAAAACTGAGTGTCACATCCTTTCATTAACCCACTCGAGGCCGTAGCTTCAACAGTTTCACGATATCGCTTCGTGGTACCACGTGTGAGGAAATTAGCTGGTCATGACGAATAAGAAGTGAAGGGACGGAGAGGCTAGACTGCTGCTAGATGGGACTTCTTGATCAAGAAGAACCGACGAAGACTGGGCGTGAAGATTGGAAAAAAGAAAGTAGCTGTAAATATTGGTGTATAACCGGTCTAGCTACATTTGAACAAGGTGCAAACATTAATAGTTTTATTTTAATGGATCTTACGGTTAATGATTTAAAAGTAGAGTTAAGAAATAGAAATTTACAAACTACTGGAAAAAAAGCTAAATTAGTTAATAGATTGATGAAAGAAGTTAGAAATGAATTGGAAGCTAATCAGGAAAATGAAGCGGAGCCCAATGATAGCGTTTCAGAAACTAACGAGTCTAGGTTGTCGAGTATGTCTATTTGTAGTTCTGTGGCTTCGAGCCGAGCTATAGAATTAGAAAATATAGCGGGCTTAAAAGCTAGAGCTGAAGTATCAGTAGAAAAGCTAAAACAAGAGAATTTAATTTTAGAAGAAAATAGTAGGCTATAAAATTTAGAAATAAAAGCCCAAATTGAGGAAGCTGAAACGAGAGAGAGTTTTAAGGCAATTTGAAGAAGAAAGCAGTAATAAATCTAAAATTAGTTATATATAAAAAACCAAGACCATTAGAAGAGGGGTTGAGAATGAGTTAAGCGATAGATTAGAAATAGAAGAGTTAGTCGATACCAAAGAAACTCGAAATAGAGAATATAGTGAAAATTGTCGACAGCAATATAGTGATAGAACTATGGGTCAATTTTAGATATTAGCTGACGGTCATGTCAAAACCTTGCTTCCAAAAGTAGAGTTAATGGTGTTTACGGGTGACTATACAAAATATAGACCTATCATAACTTGTTTTGACAATATTATGGGTAATGGAAATGCTAGTGATAAGGAAGAATTACAATTCTTACTTCAATATACACATGTTATGGCATCTTGTTTAAATTTAGGTAAAGATTTAGGATATAGAAATGCTCGTAAGCAGCTTGACGAAAGGTATGGAGTTAATGAAAGAATAGCTAGTGCATATGTAGAGAAAATATTAGGATGGCAGCAGTTAAATAGTGATGTAAATGGAATGGACGATTTGGCTATGCTTATGGTTAGCTATATGAAATGGGGAATTAGATCATCCTAAGACAAAATTTCATGATATTGAATAAATTTCTAATATTTATTCAAGATAGATGGAGAAGGAAGGCTTTTTATACTAAAGAACATGATAAGATGACCGTACATTTTCAAGATTTAGTTAAATTAATAAACAGGGAAGTTAACAATACGTCGCATGCTCTCTTTGGTAAAAATGCATTTAAATGTAGTTTAGGACCTGATAAGAATAATAAAATTGGATGTAATTTTGTAACTATGAATAAAGATGAGAAAAATGTAGTCACCAAAGATAAACCTAGTGAAAAGAAACTAGATTGTAGGTTTTGTCATGGAGATCATTATTTAGATTTATGTGAGGAATTAGGGAAATTTGACTACAATAAAAAAATTCAGTTTGTGCCTGATCACCATTTATCATTAAATGTTTAAGACCTGGCCATTTTGCCAAGGTATGCAATAATAAAAGAACTTGCATGATCTGCAAATGCATTCACCAGACAGTTCTGCATAAATTTTGTTAGAAATGGTAGCGTGATAGGAAAGGATAATTTGTATAATTAGTTTTAATTCAATTTGGTTTTCATTTGTGCTAAATCCCTAAGAAGATTTAAAGGGGGTGGTGTAAAGTCCATTTGTGGAACTTTTGATGTTGTAGATTATCAGGCCTTAAGTTTTAGAAGAGAATTAATATTTGTATCATTGATACGAAAACGTATAAAAGATTTGAGGCTATTAAGGACAGAGCGTTGTTCACCCAGAATTTTTTGTAGGAAGTGTGAAGGTCTTATAACAATTTTTATTGTATATTATTTAAAAGATGATCGAGAGACCAAGCCACAATTTCCACAAGCCGAGAGAATAAATCGTGGTATATTAAACTTTTTTATTATTGATGGTTTTGCTAAAAAGTGTTTATGTTTAAGAGCCACGTAATGTGCGATATATAATGTAATATTTAATATGTAATCTACAATGTAAATAGATAAAAAACCTTATTGTTGAAAATAATATGCGATGATTTTTTGATGCAGCCTTGACTATTGATTGGTGATATGATTTAATATGTACAAATGTTTATAAAGTTGTGTTTGCATAAACCTGTACATTATGGTATTAAAGAACCGGAGTGTCACATCCTTTCATTAACCCACTTGAGGGTGTAGCTGCAACAATCTCCATCTTTACTCTTGTGTTACTAACCCCCACTTGCACCAGCAAGCCAAGGTAGCTTCATTTTTCTGCTCTACTATTTGCCTACACAAAAACATTTTTTCTTTTGATGCAATTTTATCACAAAGCATCAGAGAATTATTGAATTGCAATAATAAAGTCATAAAAGGTTTCAATGGAAAGTAGTCTCAGAAATAAATAGAACTAGAACTCACCTTCAATATAAAAAAGAAACAATGGAATTATTGTTTTCAGTTGAACACTATTTTCAAGTTTTCTGGTTGTGTGGTATTAGAAAGTTTCACAAATACTTGATGACAAAATCTGAAATAGAAAAAACTACATTATTTCATTTATTTCTAAAAAAAAAATTATTATATGGTTACTTTAAACTTAACTGAAATGGTTATTGGTGTTATGGTGGTTAAACCAACAATCCTTCAAATTCAAACATAATACGAGCCAAACTTAACAGGCTTTGCATTCAAATATCAGGGCATTACTATTTTAGGACCTCTTGACCAATGGTCCTTTCAAGCTCTCAAGGTAGCACTATTTCAAAACTTCAGGGATAAGTTTTTACGAGATATTATTAGGATTATAAATAATTATTAAACAGATTATAAACATTGTCATTACTATTTTAAAAAATATTATCAAATAATAATATTTTTAACATTTTCAACCCTCTACCGCTCTAATTATTTTTTCATATTACCATTGTTTTAACTATATTTTGAATTAAATGTTTTGTTCCCAGAGAGTGACATACAACGGTAGAGGGTTAAAATTAAAAATCGTCTTCTGCCACCAGCAATTGTCTAAAAATTAATGACTTTAATAAAATAGTAATAAAAACAAATAAAAACATTTTGGCAAGTTAGCCAAAATAATGATTTTTTTAAACTCTTGACAATATTAATTAAAAAAAACTATTATATAATAACCATTGCTGCAGCTCTACAAACAGCAAACTTTAAGTATGACAGGGTGTTAATGTTTACATTTTCTGGCAAATTACACAAAATAATGACTAAGAAATACACTTGATCATATTAATTGGAAGAAACTGTGGGAGGGCATTTATATTTAATGCAACTATACACACAACATATTTTAACTAAGCATGACAGGCTTCTAGCTACCTTATTAAAAAAAATAATTAGTTTTTTATTTTGATTTGTATAACATGGTATTGGTGAGAGCATTGAAATAATAGAGTACATCCTAAATAAATATAACTGAAATTTAACATTTTTTGAATATTTGTCTAGTTTTTGTACCAAATCTAGTTTCATTGGCAGAAATGTTTACAAAATCAAAACAAAACAAAACAGAAGGCAGTATAATGAATATGTTCGCTTCACTCACAATTCACGATATTAATATTATTTGATAATCAAAATTCGACCCAGGAACTGTGAAACTTGTGTATCAGTTATAAAGGTAAACACATTTTAATATGGATTAGGTGTGCTTTAGCCACGCTTTCTTCATTGTACAAATAATTTCGTACCAGAAACATGTCGAGTTAACACTAAAATGTTGAATCAGGTTTCAGTTAGAACTTGATTTCAAATTCTAAAGAGAAAAAAAATTGAGATTTAGTGTAGTATTAAACAAGTATGAGTAAATGCTACGCATTTGTTTGTACATTAAAAAGTTCTAAAATGTTTAATTTCTATTCAAAATATTCTATATTCTTTAGATAATATTATCCATTTTCTTTCATTTGTTTATCATAAAAAACTCCTAAAATGTCTATTATTTAAGAAAGTATAAATTTTAGGCAAAAGGGTCCTTCTGGCATTCTACCTTAGAATCTTCAGTTTTTTCATTTGGGTTGAATAAGTATTTTTCTAAACCTTCAAATCAAAATTTCGATTAACCATGAATTTCAATATTTTATAAAATATGTTTTATAAGTAAATGTTGATTTAAAAAAAAATCTTAGCCATACCAGTGCAGAATGTTGTGTTCTTTATTTTCATTTGAATAAACCTTTCTGTAAAATTGATTGTTATTATTTTGAAAAAAAATGCAAAGTTTTGGTAGAGTCTACAAATCATCCACGGTCCCAACAACAACATCAATTAGAAGTCACATATAGAAGCTAGTTTTTCAAACACAGTTCAATAAAGAACATAACTTTCTACACTGGTATCACTAAATATGTTTTACCTAAAATTAACATTTACTTATTAAAATATAGATTTTATACAAAAAAAAATTCATGGTTAACCAAGATTTTTATTTAAAAGGAAAAATTTATTAAAAACAAATGAAAGAACTGGAGATTCTAAGGTAGAATACCTTCGACGTGAGAGCTCCATCCTCTTTGTCGAGGAGGGAGTGGTGTCGACAACAACGTTTTTGCCTAAAATTTGTACTTTTTTAAATAATCGACATTTTAGGAGTTTTTAGACTTGGCCAATTTATTGTCAAATTTATTATTAACCAAAAAACATTTGAATTTTTAGAGGTATTTTTATTATAAAAAATAAAAAGTGTTAATATTTTATAATATAGGGAATTGCATTTTTTTAGAAACAGCTTTTATTTAATGCATACAGTTTGTTCATGCTTGTTTTTATTTAAACAAACTTTACTTCATTATATTGAAGAAAGGGCAAAACTTCGGCAGAGTCTACAAATTATCCACCATCCCAACAATAGACAGATGTCCTTTATAGAAGCTGGTTTTTCAAACATAAGGAACAAATAGATAAAAAATTAGGGAACAAATAGATAAACAAATAATTAATAGATAAACAAAAATAGTGAACACAATTAAGGAGCAAATATATAAATAAAAATAAGAAACAAAAAGAATGAATAAATAGATAAATTAAAAAAAGAAGAAAAAAAAAGGAATAAATAGATAACTAAAAATAAGAAACAAATAGATAAACAAAAATAAAGAACACCTTTATAAACAAAATTAAGGAACAAATAGATACATAAAAATAAAAAACAAATAAAAAAATAAAAATCAAGAAACAAATAGATAACTTAAAATAAGAAAAATAGATAAATACAAACAAGGAAAAAATAGATAAACAAAATAAAGAACAAAGAAATAAATAAAAATAAGGAACAAAGAGATAAATAAAAATAAGGAACAAATAGATAAAGAAAAACAAGGAACCGAGATAAATAAAAAAAAAGAATGGAAGAAATGAACACATAAATAACTAATAAAGAATGGAAGAAAACAACAAATAGATAAAGAATGGAATAAAGGAAAAAGTGAAATTAGAAGTAAATGCAGAAAATGTAAAGTAGGTCATGTGTGTACAAGTTGAGATCTCGCGTCCCACTTTCCATACGTACACATGTGCACATTCGCCACACTGGAGCACTGTCGCTTTCTACACGTACATGTACGTCGTGCACACCAACGCACACATGTGAATATTCCTATAGAAAATCACACACATCGAACAGCGATAAACTTTCACTGCTATCGTAATGTTTACTTTTATTATCCAAAGTGAAATCTGTTTAGCAGCAATAATTAATTAGTCTTTGCAAGGAAAAGTAAAATCCGTTATTTTCCCGCTGACGTGACCCCATTTTGAAATACGAACCGAAGTACACATTTCACAAACAAACGCACATTCAAATGGAAAAAACTTTCAATTAATTATCATTAGAAGTAATTGAATTTGTAGAAGCGCCACGAAACGCAAGGCCAACCCACTTAGACCGAGAAGTCTTACCGTTAAATATTTTTTGCTGCTTCAACGAAATTTATTCGAAACATTCTACAACTTTTTGTGTGAAAATTAACAAAACTCGAAGCTCGCATATTAAGAAATGTTAGGTTACAAAATATACGAATTCGTATTTAGTATTTTTAAATAATGATTTACTTCAGCTATTTTATTTTCAATATACTTTGGATTGTTTTTTCGTGTATTTGTTTGGAATGCCAACTTTATGGATAATAAATTTAAGGAAACGATAAGATCAAGTTTCGATCTACCGACACTTCTAAAACAATGCAAAATAATTTTGAGTTGACCGAGAAAAAATGGAATGGAACATTGTTATATAAATGAGGATATGACGCAACGCCGACGTCATCAAAGTTGGTGACGCGTCATTAGCGCAAAACAACCCAATGAGTTGCGAGTCCATGACTAAGCCATGACGTCATCATTCCAATAGGAAATCCATTGAATCATAAAAGTTCCTTTGTATCACTGGAAATGTTCAGACGTTTCATTTATTTCTTACACATTAATCGCATGCCAACTTATGTAATACCAGATATAAATATAAATTAAACCATTTTATTTATTATTTTAATAAGCAGAAATTCCACGCGTATTATATTTAGGTTTTGAAGACGCATTCATTTATCATGCACCTTGTTACGAATATCTTTCTTGACCCAACTAATTTCAAGTAAATGTTTCGACTAAGGTGAAAAATTCACTAAATTAAAATAATATATTAGGTTGGAATATTAAATTTTATGAAATACACGGCAGTGAATGAAATAATATGTCGCAATGACTAACCAGGAACTACAAATAAGTATGTTGGCAACAAAACAAGGAGGCAAATGAATAATGAAGGACAACTGCTGTGCTTGAATAGCGGTTCTTTGGGGACTTCAGTTAGTTGGAATTTCCATTGAATCTTAATCAACACAAAAACGTTTAACGAATAACATTGTTGACGTTGGTAATATTTTACAATTGTTGATTAACCAAAAAAATTAAACCAAATTAAAGAAGTGTTAATATATAGAATTGTATTAAAAAATTGTACAATTTTAGAAACTTTTTAAAATACAAACTCAGGTTTTAATGCGTATCATATACTACTGCGTGTTTTTATCATTGGAAATATATTTAGGGAATACAAAGATTAGCAATCCATTTTCTGTAAGCAATACAAAGATAATCAACAGCTTTCGTCTAATGGAATACAAAGACTCGCAACATATTTGATCTAAGGAATACAAATATTAACACCAGCTTTGCTCCAAAAATTACAAACATTAGTAATAGTTTTGCTCTAAACCAGGGTTCTCAAGAGCTCTGTACGGAGCCCTAGGGCTCGGCGAACAACTTTTTATTTACTAAATTTGAATAAATATAACATTGAAATAGATATTTAATGACATTAAGAAATCTGGTATTTTATTTAATCAGAAGCACAAACTAGCTTTTTAGATTAAAACTTATTCAAAGATTGCCATATTCCAGATATTTTTACCCTCTTAATGAAACAAGGTTACATATTTTAAAGCGCAGAAGAAGATTCTTGCATTACAACGGTAAATAAATCTGTGGAAAGAATGCATTCTTGATTAAAATATGAATGCTTTGGAAATTTATGCAATGTCTTCTTTCCAACCAGCTTGTTTTGCTGGAGAATATAAAAACTTCCATCTTTCAGCATCTAACTGTTTAAGACGAATTAGCTGAACAGTATTTTGTTTCAGACACTGATATCCTGCTCTGGATTCATAACCCATTACTTGATTCTATTAACATGCCATCATTATCTTAAAAAGAAAATAAAGCAGTTGATTGATATTTCAGCAAACTATGAATTGAAAAGTAGATTTAAGGAAATTAAATGAACAAAGTTTTCGATTATCTTGAGCGAAGAGTTACCAGAAATTTCGGTTCTAGCTCTAAAGGTGTTAATGAGATTTCAGATGACCTATTTATGCGAGAACATTTTCAGTCCGCAGCAACGCAAACTAAACACAGAAACCCGCTGGATGCAGAAACGACAACCTTCAAAGTTATTTCAATTTAACTAGAATTTCGAGCATTTTTAAATACAAAACAGCAAATGCATCCCAGTTATCAAACGAATAATCTTAATTACGTACGAACCTAAATGGGCAAGTTTTAATGTTATTTTTTTTCTGAATTCTTTATAAATATTTTGTGAGGGCTTGCGAACAATTACCGCCAAAACCATTTGTTTTCATTGTTCAAACCCCCTAAACCCCCAAAAATTGAAAGCTTTGTTAAAATATACGTAGCAGTAAGATACATTTTTATTTATTTTTCAAAATAAGATACAGAAATGAACTGTTAAGTTGTAAGGGTAATCAAATAACGTTTGGCGGTAAGTTATGGGGGGGAGGGGGGGGGGGTAATTCTACCTATGATAGACATCCTCAAGAGCACCAAAAGTTTGGATTTTCTAAAGCAGGGCTTCTCAAAATTAGCAACATCTTTGATCTAAGGTGTAGACCTTTTTTTATATAATAAGGCATCCATCAACCAGAGGTAACAAATGGTTTCAGTAAAAGACAAAAACTCAATGACAGATTAATTGAATTTCTAAAAAAAACGTTAAAATTTGTCTCACCTCTTATGCAAGTTCATTTAAAACCATCATTTTTAGGGAAACCAATCTATAGAAACTTGCTTATTTTTAAGCAAAGTTATTATTTAAGAAAAAATTGTAAATTAAAAAAAATCAACATTTAATTTCACCTCTTATAAAAATAGGGAAATATTTTTCAAGTTAACTTGAACTAAAAAGCATTTTTCTAAACAAAATATAACATTGAATTTTTTTCTTCAAGTAAAGTCATCATTCAGCTCATTATCTATAAAATTTGTTCAATGAAAATAAACCTAAGAAATCAAAAATGAAAATGAAAAACTTTAACATTTGCCTTCACCTAAATTGTGAACGCGAGACGTCGACGACGACGACGGACTGACCTATGCATGTGGATTGTAATAGAGTATCCGTAGGATGGGTACCCTAAAAATAGCAACACCCTCACTCTAAGGGAAACAAATATTTGGGAATACTTGTTTGAAAAGTGTCAAGTCGTGTATAATAAATTACTGCAAAACAATGTTTTTAATGGTTTCATGTGTACGGTATAGCTCCAAAGTTTTCATTTGCCACTTCCTTATTTAGATTGAACACAATGCAGGCAAACAACATTTAACCAAAACTTCCGCCTTGAATGCAACAATAAATAAAAACATTGTTTTCAATACGGCCTTCGTTAACAATTGTTTATCTCGCTCAAAACTAACATCATTTACGTAATTATATTTTCAAGTTGACATTTCAAGTTAACGAATAAATGCATTGTTTTTATTCCCGTTTGTTTTCGTAATTGAACAGGGAAACGAACAAGCACAAAAAAGTCTCATGGCATCATTAATTAGAAGGTCTTATCAATTTTTTTGTTCAGGGGATATTTATGTAACACCAAATCTGCCACTACAAGACCCCGGAAAAGTAAACCTCGATAATTGGAAGAATGTTTGGAAATGGTTATTTCAACGAAACTTTCTCGAATGTCGAAATGTTTGGTTCAAGTTCAACCTTTCAAGGTACGTTCGAAGACGAAGAATATTGGAACAAGACACGACTTATTCGCTCATGACTTGGGTACAGCATTGCAATCAAGTGGCCGTCATTCCATCATTCCTGGGAAATGCATTAACTCCTTGCTAAGATCAAAGTGCATTTAAATATTGAAAATTCAACTAACTTATCATTCACTCAAACAAATGCTGAACGGTAACCTTGCACGATGGAGGTTACACATATGATAATGGAAGCAACGCAAATAAATATTTCCATCCACCATTGAAAGAATGATGCAATATGCTCAAATAAGATCCCATTGAAGTGAACCTCGAGTCTTGACAATTAAACGAACAAATATGAAACAGTATGCAAAGCGACGCACACGTGAGCGTGCCAAGGAACGCACACACGCACACAGCGTACCGCTTGGTCAGCTGATCACCCCGCCTCCAAGGGGGCGGGAGGATGGAGGGGTTCAGACACACCCCTTCTATCCACCACATCGACGTCTAGAGTGCATACCTGCTTCAAGTTGGTTAATCAATATTTGCTTCTATTTATTTAGTTCTTCATATGTATTCATCTATTTTTAGCGGTTTTATTTTCAAAGTTTAAATACTTTTCCCGTTATCTCACGTTGCTTGACGGGGGAACGACTCAAGTTACCCCATCTCCTGGGTTCTATTTAGTACAGAACAATGACAATAATTAGCATTGGCATAACTGAATGTCTATTTAGTTATGTTTATAAAACATAATCAAAATTAAATATTAGAATAAATATCGTATATATAGAAAGCTTCACTTCACTAATTCTATAAACTTGATCCTAAATCAAATCTGGTTGAGCCTTTCTTTCATGGATTAATCAGAAAAATATAATTAACTTAACCAAAAAACATTCTGGTTTAACCTCGCTTTCGTAAATTCAACTAGAAGATCAAGTGTTTGAATATTTCCTCGTAATTTTAACCAGAAACCCAATTCTGTTGAACCATTTCTACGTGAATTTTACGAAAAAACAATACTGGTTGAACCAGTTTTTCACGAAATTAATCAGAAACCAATTCTGGTTAAAACTTTCTTTAGACTTGCACAGCCCTCCTAGTAGAGAAAGGGTAATTATTAATTCTGAAGCCGTATAAACCGATTATAAACATGGCAACAAGCAGGAGTTCAGCCCTCACCCAGTAGCACTGCCCTTCTGGCCTTCTGCCTTCCACGCCATAGCTGACGCTTACATCGCCGTTGCCAGAAAGGCAAAAGGATCAGTGAATGTCCTCGAGGAAATCCCACGCAATCGCAACAATTTCTCGTCACGATTTATTTACATCGAACCAAACTGAAGATGCGATTTGATGGTTGCATAAATTAAGTCGAAATTCACAAAGCGTAAGTACCATCGGTGGCACAAGTATCCGACATTTTTCAAATCGAAAAATGAAGTTACTAGTTATTATTTTTGTTGTAAATTCCATACTGTGGAAATCAATTGTATATTTCCACAGTATGAAATGTACAACACAAAATAAGAGTTTATAACTTCATTATTCTTATTTTTCTATTTGAAAAATGTCAGATACTTGTGCCACCGATGGTACATCGGGAAGAGTCCTCTCAGAATTTGGTGATTTTTCATTTCTTTCAAACTGTCTTCATGAAACGAGTCTTTTTCATTCACTTAATTTCCCTTGACAGAACGAGAACATTTTTTCTCTTAATTTCCCTCAACATAACGAGGTTCTTTCTAATTTCCCTTAATTATCTTTAATATAAATGAGGTATTTTTGCTTCATCTAATTTTTTAAAAATAGAATAGGCGAATTTTTGATTTCCTTCAACTTTAATACTGGACATTCAATTAACATTCACAGTTAACACACCTAAAAAAAATAGTGCACACAATTTTAGACCTGCGTCTGCCTCTACTTTTGCTGCTGATTCAACAACACTCCAGTTTTTTTTGTTATCAACTTTAGTTTTAAGTGAGACTTAAAGCAAGTTTTTCAAAAATATAAGTTACATCAGTAAATTACATTTGTTTTACAACAAATTTCACTCGTAACAATTTAATGAATATTTTCTAGTTTATTCAAATTCGTAGTTAAGTTTTACATTTCAGAAGAAAAACTGAATTTTACTAAAGTTTCATGATATTTTTATACGTCAAAACTTTGTTATGACAATAATTAATATATTCTTTTTTCAGATAAACATTACATTGAAAATAATCTTTTGTTTTTAATTTTCATTCTACAATAGTTTTCATTTCCGAAACTTAACCTGTCACAACTTAAGCAAGTTACTAATTTATTGGTACTTGTTTTCATTCAAACATGTATTAACGAGCTGGTTAGAACAAACATGAGATCTTGTTTACATGAAATAATAGTAGAGAAGTTCATAAAACAATAAAAAAGTTTTCAAACATTGGAAAACAATTCCATTTTAGATAAACAATTTTCTGACAACTACTGAAACAAAGCTTCCATGAAGTCACACTTTATTACTTTATTTATTTATTTATGGTTAATGTATCAAGTGATTATCTGTAGGTACCTTTATTTATTGTTTATGTCACAAATGGTAATCTGTTGGTACTTTTATTTATTTCACGCGTGTTAATATGTTGAGACCTTATTTATTTGTTTATTGTTCATGTCACGAGTGGTAATCTGTTGGTACATTTATTTATTGTTCATGTCACGAGTGGTAATCAGTTGGTACATTTATTTATTGTTCATGTAACGAGTACCTTTACTTATACGGTCACAAGTGATAATATAAAACTTTATTCCACGCTTCTTTTAAATCAACATCCATAAAAGGGAAATCTTGAATCAAATAATGTAAGAACTAAATCAACTGGAATCTTTGTTACAAACATACAAGCGGCATTTTCTTTCTAAGAATGGAGTTAAAAATGATCAGATATTAATAACTAAATCAGACCAATTATTGAACATGTACAAAAACCAACCAGAGCATCTAAAGGAGCTAAACAAATGTCGCAATCCCAACAAAATTAGAGGCCCCTTTCAAATATATTCTAGGAAATCTACCCATCAGAAATAGTTTGAATACTTGGATTACACCTCGATAAACGGTAACAACGTACCTGCGTAAGAGAACTACGCACTACGAACATACAGAGTCAAGAACGTTATAGAAGCAGTCCCTCAGGTAAATGTTTGTAGCTGTTGCGTTATCCCAACTGAAGTACTGTTTAACAACATTCAATAACAAATTCAAAAGTTACAAAATTTGGCTGATGTTATTTCATGGAAATTGCTACAAATTAATTACTGTATTACTGTCGAAAGAATGGTGCATTCATATTTTTTCGCCAACAACACACAATCCTTTTACAAAATCCATCTTGGTATTAAAAATATGACAAATAATTCGTTTAAATAACACTGATGTAAGTCTCCAAACAAAAAAACTTTACACGCCTGAATGATAACACTTCCGTTTCATTCGCTCGACAGTAAATTGATAAACCAAAGGTACAAAACATCTATACCATAACACATACCAAACATTGAATATTCTAGTACAGTAATGATACACGAAACGAAATAAACTCAAAATAGTAAATGGAAAAACCGTAAAATCACAAAATCTCTGGAGAGAAAATCAAGGATCATAGACCACTGTCACATAGTTAAAAACTATAATTAAGATTCAAGACTGTATTTCGACGTGTCACATTGCCCTTGAGAGCAAGTTCATAATGTGACAGTGGTTTATAATAATCTGAGTTTTAAACACATCAATTTTGTTTTTAATGAAAAGAAAATGTTTAATAATATACCAGACACAGAAACATGATACATCTTAAATAGCGATATGTAAATGAATTCTGATGAAGTTGAATGTCTAGATAATGATGGAATATTCATGATTGGTTTAAATTTCTGATGTCCATACTTCAGAACCACTTTACTGTAGCTACGAACTATAGATAACTAAGGCATCTAATCTATAGAAACGACCGACCCTGCCTTTCACACTGTGTGAGAAACAACTTTTAGAAATAGTTGAAAAGTCTCAGCTGTAATTCAATACAAACTGAATATCATGCGATTAATGATCCTTTGAAAATATGGATGTGTCTGAAGACCCGACGTGGCTGGTCTAAAGACCCGACGTGGCTGGTCTAAAGACCCGACGTGGCTGGTCTAAAGACACGACGTGGCTGGTCTAAAGACACGACGTGGCTGGTCTAAAGACACGACGTGGCTGGTCTAAAGACACGACGTGGCTGGTCTAAAGACACGACGTGGCTGGTCTAAAGACACGACGTGGCTG
>JARUHE010283929.1:0-12757 GCA_031471125.1 Archaeomysis grebnitzkii | reverse complement strand
TGTGTGTTAATATATATATATATATACATATGTATATGTATATATATATATACTGTATATGTAATACTAGATGAAACCCATTCGGTCGGTCATTACAGAGAGTGATAGACGTAGCACAGAAGGGGATTTTCACTTCTTGAGTTCGTTACCATGGTAACGAGTGGGCACGATTCAACCTTGAGATGTGGCACAAGCGAGTGCTCGACAGTAGGTCCTGTTGAGGACCATCCTTAAGTCGTGTTTTTGACTCGGCGAAAACCATTGTGATTGCGCAACAATAACTTATAAGACAATTAACATATTTTTAATCTAAATGACAAAACATGTTTTTTATTGTTCATCTAAGACTTAGATGTTGACATTGCAAGATATCTGGTAAGTGTTAGCGTCTTCATAGTTTTTTTTAGTGGTTTTTAAGTGTGTTTTATTACAACAAATATTCAAACTATAAACAATTGAGTTTCTAACAAAATGTCTTGAAAGTATTTTTATCGAATTTGTTTGAGTGTTTTGATCAAGTTTTTATAAACATTTTTAATCATTTGATTGTTTGATAAACGTGAACTTAACATACGTTCTTAACAGTGATTATATTTCTTACATATTGTTATTACCATTACAAAATATTATTACTACTATTTGTATTTACATTACCATTCTTCTTTTTCTCATTATTATGTTTTTGTTATTCTTCTTATTATTATTACAACATTACTAGCTATAATAAACATAAGAACAATAATAATACTGATATTTAACAAAAGTGTTGCGGTACGGTTACAGTTAACAATATTACTAATCCATAAATTTTATATTTATAAAACAAAGATTTTTTTTATAAAAAATAACATTTTAGAAAATAGCTGCCATAACATTAATTCTTAATACAGATCCAATCCGTTAAAGTTTGATGAGACAATATATGAATACAAATACAATAAAGAAAATAATTAAATGTAATTTATTTAAAACTTGAGATTCCAACAACTTGTTCAAACAAAATATTTTTGTAGTAATGCGATCCGTGTGTTTGTTCGTACATCGCCACCCAGTAAAAGACTTCAGATGATTCATTGAGCTAACTGTTCATTTTCAAATTGCTCTCCTTAGATATTCAAAGTTTTTTCTTAACCACTTAATGCACAACTAGTAATTATTCTAATGATTAAATGACATTAAAATTATTATTTAAGCAACCCTATGATATAAGGTTAAATATAGGATTGGTAGATGGAAACATATTTTCACAACGAAGGGCACTCCCTAGCTGGCCATAACGTTTTCATAATTCTCAAGTTTTGTTCATTCAAATGTTCCGGAGCAAAAAACTTGATCCCAGGATCAAATAAGGAAGGATAACAGCCAGTCAAATTAAAAACGATCATGCGTGGGCGTAAAAAATACAATATGTTTATTTATTTCGTTTATTAAAACAGTTGATACATTTTGTATTATTTTTATTTGGCCCCAGTGGAGCAGGCTATGGTTGCAGTGCAGCATATTCACCGCCGGGTTTCGCCAACAGCATCTGGTGTTCTCAGGCGGTCACCCATCTAAGTATAACCAGACCCAACGTTGCTTAACTTCGCTGATCAGACGAGAAGCGGTGTTTCAACGTGGCTATGGCAATTGACAGTTGTTACAGTTAATGTTATACTTACTTTGACTAGTGTATTACCATGAATAGCGAGCGAAGTGAAGCAATTATATTACCACCTAGTTTTGTTGTGTTGTTTTTACTGTTATTTTGTAGACGTCTTTTCAATGTCAAGTAAACTGAGATACAATTTTTTAACTATGAAAATTTATGATTTAAATCTTAAGAAATTTCCTACAATAAAAATGTTATACAAATAAATTATAAATGTAAAGTATAATATAAAAAAGCGTTAAAATAAGTAGTTCGTAATGCAGGTAACTTACGCATTTTGTTAGTTACGATAAATATGTACATAGTTATAATATGAACTATTTCTTTCTCTTCTCTTTTTATCAACAATATTCCGAACGATTAATCACGAAATTTAAATAGATTTTTGCGCGATATCATCTTGGCTACTTTGCAGAATTAATTTAAATAGTTAGGCTATAATTAATCTAAAAACCAAGCTGTGATTACAATTCATTATATTACCATTATTTATCGTTGTCCATGCTGGAAAATTTTCAATTTAGAACAAAAGATTAAAGTCAATGTCTTTCGAAGGCAACAATCTATATTTTGTTAAACTACAATTTTATACTATAGTATATACTTTGGTGCTACCAATTGTTACTTTGGCCTTAATTTTATCCATTCACAATGTCTCGATTCTGAGGAAGGTTTTCGCAATACACGGGATTGGTTCTTCGTGTGTTTACGTTGGGCGTGATAGCCTGGCTTCTTCGTGGACCGAATCGGAACGACTGTGAGTCGAGGAATTGGATTCCAATTCCATGAGCTGTGCCGGAGATATAGATGATTCCCGTACTGCAAGGTGTTAGATTCCTTGGCGAGAACGCTGGGAATTATTCCCCGTGGTTGGGTACTAACTGATTCAGCGCCAAGGAACACACTTGTCCGCACGTAGCTCGGTAGATAAAAAAGACCATTCGTCCGTCCAAAATCCAGAGACCTTATATGACAGGGACGGAAGTAGAGAAGGGGATTGCCACGGACCACTAGTGTGTTGAACTAGGGGTGACAAGTTTGAGAACATTGTTTACAGATTATTGCTTTCGCTTTACAAACTTTTAGTTTGTGTTTTTATTTATATTTATTGTTGGTCAACCAAGAAGTTTGTGACAACATTAAATTCTAGAGCCAAAACCAGGGGATAAGAAACGTTGCCAGAGTCACTAGCTGACAATGCCTTTATCTTGTGTTTACATTAATTTTATCTTAACATGAATTTGATGGCCTTTTTGGTTCACTTAACAAGGTTTGTAGCATAATAAAATCAGTCACATGAAATAGAAATAGCATTGTGAATTAGTATTTAAATAAAAATAATATCGAAAACCTGAAATGCCAGATATTACTTTTTGTTTTTTTAGTGCAAGCTTAGTGAAGGATGTGACGAGAGGCTGGTAAATGTTTACCCAAGTAATTATCTATAATTACAGGTACATTCCAACGCTCTTTTGTCTGACTCGCAAACAATGGATTGGTAGGCTAGATCTTGAATCTGTTACCTCTCACTCTAAGTGTCGTCACATATTAAGCTAGATTTTTTTTATGTCGTATGGACAATTGATATATATTTAATCTAAAATTATTGTAATTTTAGTTAGACATATGACATATATGAATATGATTATGTTTGCCTAGATTCCCTTAAATATCGATATTTGGAATCTATGTTCGTCGATGTTTAAGATTTATCAAGTAATAATTAGGAAGTGAAATAATGGGAAGACAAATTATGTTAAAAATAATGTATAAATCTTAAATCTAAAATGTATTATCAATGTATAAATCTTAAATCGAAAATGTATTATTATAATATATGGATTAGTTTAATTTTACTTAAGAGCTAAATATATTAATTACACTTTATAGAAATTATATACACGTGGCAATGCGGTGCGGGCATAAATGAACTCAGCCACTGGTCGAAAAGGTCTGCTCTTCTGAAACTTATTAATGTTAAATCTGTATAAATATGCAAAAGAAACTGGAAAAATTATTTTTTGGAATGTTAAAAAAGTTAAGAATGGAAATAATTATACTTTATTATTCAACACCTGTCAGTTTGATGTATAATTAAATAATTTGGAAGAAAATTCTCTTTTGATAAAACTAAACAATTTTAGGTTTTCAAAATATAATGAACCTACTAGTTATACATTTTCTAATAAATTATTTTATAATTTGGTTTTATGTTAATGATTTGTAACTGTTTAAGTGTTCTAGTTTAGATATTTTACCTAACCCAAATGAAAGATGTCGTTGTTCAGCTTATTAGGTTGGATAACGATTAACATAACACTCGCTGGTTAGGATAAGCGCGCTCGATTGCGGAAGCAGCCTACTTGAGAGTATACAAAAAGTGTTTGTCAATAAAATTACACTTCAAAAAATAGAAATGAAAATAAAATAGAATACAAAAAATTGGAAACTAGAACATAAACTTGTGATTTTCTATCTCTTGTAAGTTTTACCTTTACAAAGCATTTATAAAACTTGAAACATGATGAACAAAATTTATAGTTTCCTTTTTTGATTTTCTAAATTCATTCATGACAGTAAGCACATTTACTGTAGCTACATTTGAAATAGTGTGTTTTTACAGAACATGTAAAATTAGACATAACCAAATTTTATTCATAAAACCTATAAGTTATTTTTTAAATCATTCAAAGAGTGGCTCACAAATATAAATAAAACACATCTTTGCATAAAAAAATTCTAGCACAACTCAGAGAAATAAACGTGACGTGAAAATAACTTTTCTGAGTTTGAAAGCCATCAAATGTGAAAGCTTTGCAGAATTAATAAAACAATTAAGAAACGGACGTAAAAACCTGATACAATAAGATGGCTATTAAAAAAAGCGTCGATATTTCTTGCAAATGTAGCAACGAAGTATATTGGCTACAGCTTTATTAAACATTTTCTTTCATATTGCCTGCAGCTGAACATTTATTTTCTTCTCAAAGCATTATTGTTATTGGAAAAATGTCTTACAATCGCTCACGATTTTAATTCTAATCATTCGTCTGGAAATCATTTATTTTGCTAATGATATAAAAATGTGAAATTTTATATTGAAGACGTTTATTGCAAAAAAGTGTTCTTTTTGTCATTTTTCATATCATTTTGAGCATTACAACATTCACTATTATTAATATTTTTCCCAATACTTTGATAGCAAAATTTTCACTGAATACACATACTGTTATATTAATATGAAAGTACAAAAGGCATTTGTTATTGTATTCTAAATTAAATAACTCGTAAAATATTTTTGGATCACTCTTATTATTATTTTCCTCAATACTTTGATAGCAACATTTTCACTGTAAACACTGACAGTTATATTAATATAATAATAAAAAACACATTTTTTATTGTATTCTAAATTAAATAACTCGTAAAATATTTTTACTTCACTCTTATTATTATTATTTTTCCCAATACTTTGATAACAACATTTTCAATGAAAACACTTACTGTTTTAATAATATAAAAACCCAAAATACATTTATTTTTGTATTCTAAAATAAATAACTCGTAAAATATTTTTGGTTCACTAATTTTCACTGAAAACACTTACTGTTATAACAATATAAAAACACAAAATACATTTTTTATTGTACTCTGAAATAAATAAGCCGTTATACATTTTCAGTCGAAATTCATAGGACATTTAATGAAATATTATAGTTTTATCATCACAAAAATTCATACGTTCGAGTAAGATAAAAATATTGCTTTGCTTTCACACATTAGACTTAGTCAGTGCAAAAAGGTTACCCTCGGAATGAACACACATACTTACTTGCACACATAAGCAAATATAAGCACACCCACGCACACATACACACATATATAAGCCTACACTAACACACACACACACACACATTCGCACACACACACATACATACACACATACACACACACACATACACACAAATAAACAAACATATACACATATATAAGCCTACACTAACATACACACACACACATCCGCACACACACACACACATACACACACACACACACACACACATACACACACACATACACACAAATAAACAAACATATATACACATACACACATATACACACACATATACACACATATACTCACACACACGCACATACATACACACATGTACACACACACACATACCCTTACACACATACACACTCACACATACAATAATAATGATGATATTATAATAATAATAACAAGAATTACAATTCTAAGGGTAATAACAATGATAATTGCCGTCATAAGGAAATAAATGCGAACTTATATCTTAAATAAAAAAGTACATTTAATGTTTAAAACTTGCGCTCAGGCTAAAAGGCGTGACTAAACATATAACGGCAGAGCTTATGAACCGTTCTTTATGGGGGGGACGGGAGTGAACTGACTTGGACATTACGCTGGTGACTGTATGAATCGATTTGTAGAATTCCAAATCCTAAATTGATAGCCGCGAATGCTACCATACATTTTATGTACTTATTATGTATAGTAGGAGTTCCATGCTTGTTCATACTTAAGTAAGGAATATCAAGACTATAAACTGATTTAATCTAGTAACCATAAAATGAAATCACGTATTTTGGTGTATATAAACTGTTTATGTTTCTTCTTTGGGGTAGTTCAGAAGAACTTTGATGATTCAACTATTTCGAGACTGACCTCTCTATGGATGACAGCCTATTGATGGTTCATGAGAGAATCAGATAAAATTGAAAAAATTTAGTTTGTGCAATCCAGGTTCCGTGTGTGAGAATATGGTTAACCTTTTTAATTTGAAAAATGTTGTTACTTGGATATTTTCGTTGGACATTTTATATACTGTATATTTGTCTACAGTATATTTACTTAATTTATGTATTCTATCAAAACACATTCAACATTTTAATGATAATATTAGTTTTTTAATTGGTGTTGTTAGACGGGAGTCTACCTTCTCAAAAACAAAATGTAAAAGAGATGGATTGATGCTAGTACAGACGTTGTTCATAATTTGTTTCCATTGTTTGGATATTTTGTTAGTTCGCTTATGCATAGCTAACAGAAAGTAAATAGTTGTGTCGTTTATCTAATATTTTTTGTTAATTATATGTATCATGTTTTATATAATTTAGGCTACAAAACATTTGAATAGAGTGATACTTCTTTATAAGAATGAAGAAACTTAAAATTCCCAATAAATGTTATTTTCACTAGAACTATTAACTTCTAAAATTATAATCATGTTTGTTTTTTATACTCCAATTTGTATTGGTAATAGAAGTGATTGCACGTGAAGGAAATACGAACAAGTTGTGATGTGACATTTTGTTGAACTTTTGCCGCAATTATTTTTATTTAAATAAACTATATTTGTTTTAAGATTTTTTGTGAACATTTAGAAAACTAATGAAATTTCAAATTAATGGGGTTTGTCTTAAAATGATTTTGCTCATCATATATAGTTTTACTTTCACGAAATTTTAAGATTCCAGATAACAACTTTGGCAGTTCGTCGCATTCGGCAGATGACATATAAGAACCAACGAAGGAGGGCTCAAGGTGATTCATTTAACATCTCTCGTGAAACAATCCAGCTGACCTTTTGATGTCCATAAAATAAAGTCAAGCCAAAACTATTAATGTACCTGAAAATCGGTAAAGAGCCCTTACTAGAAATTAAATATGTTTCCTGTTTTGTTTGTATTCCATGGTGAAGTTGCTTTATTCTTTTAAAACAATTTAAAATAGGTTTTATTCTTTTGAAGCAGAATTGAAGATCCGAACTAACCTCATTATAAAAGTCTATACTTTCGTGGATCACGACGCTGTAGCTTTAAAGAAAAATCAATTAAATTGTATAAATTCACTGAACTTGTCAGGTAAAATAAACCGTCCGCTGTTTGGCTAGTTGAAACTCACCAACGAATAACTAATGCATTCTATGTAATTGATTTTTCTTGGTGCTTTTCATGTGAATGGATTATTTGATGATTTCCAAAGTTCGTTTTTCTTTTAAATGTGAATTGTCTGCACGAAGGCAAAAATTAAATTATACTTATATGTAAAATTGTTTTGATGATTTTTCTCAAGAGAGAAGGGAGAAATTAATCTCGGTATCTAGCTCAATATTTCTTGTTTTAAATATATCTTTTAAAAGATAGAAGTGTCCTTATTCTATTTTTATTTTTGAAATTACAAACTCATTGAAGTTGTTTTGTTTTCAATTATCCCCTAAGTAACTATAAAATAATATTTTATTGAAATTAAACTGAGCGATAGTCAAGTCGCTCTGGCGCCCTAACTAGCTAAAAGTCAAATTCGGTCGTAGGAGTGCGGCAGCCGCATAACCCGACAGGTGTACACTTTACATTGTCAACTAGTAATTTGGTCCAATATGTAAGCAAACATGTCTAGTAAGCTTTTCATCGTGTTCCATAATGCTAATTTTTAATTGAAACATTTGCCACCCACACATATTTAATTATATAAAAATAACAAAAAAACTATAACAAGCTAACAAATAAAACAATATTTACAGTTAAGTTTCCTTAGAAGTTAGTTTTTGTAAAAAAATAAACATGTAACAAATAAGTTAATTATAAAATAAATAAATATAAATAATGTTGAGAAATATAAATTAGAAAAATTGCTTCATTTTTCCTTCCATAAATCTAGAAATTAGTTTTTCGAGGTATAATTTGGTTCAGTTCACAAATGTCACAATTTTTATTTTTTATTATAAAATTTGTTTTATTTCATATTTCTTCTGTAACAAATCCAAGCAATTTCACCATTTCCAGCTTAATCGATTTGAAGGAAAGTTCTTTCCGTGAATTTATTCCATTTGGGTTTTCTTGAGACAGTTTAGCAAAGTTTTCGAATCATTGTTTGTTAATGCCTCTCCAATGGAATATTACTTACATGAAATTCTACTTTAAATATGCAATGCAAAGGTAGATAATAAAATTAACAACACTCTGTGGCTTTTATACGTATTGCAGCTTCAATTGAACCCTAAGGCTATGTAGCCGATATATATAGGTTCTTCCAACATGGCGGAGCCTAGCATGAATCTTATAGGGGAAGAAAGCCAAGTTCAATTCCCCCCCCCCTAAAAAAAACTTGGAGTGGACTTCAATATGGATGTAATTTGCTCACTCAGTATTAATCTATTCATTTCAATGAAAATACTTGACTAACTTTGTATGTCTAAGATAGTGAAAATTGAGATCAAATTGACTAACCTTTGTTAACATTGCATTGGTAACCAAGGTGTTAGTCAATTTGATGATAACAAATTTGACTATCTTATACATAAAAAGTTGGACTAAAAATCTAAATTAAAAAATATTTGAGCAAATTAATGTTATTTTTTGTTTGAAACAATATTATTTATCAGGTTGAAATTGCTTGCGTAATCATTAATTACTTGTTATATCAGAATGAAGACCACTATCTAAGTAAAAACATACTTGTATTAGAAACAAGAATAAATTACAACCATTTTCTGAAACAAATTCAATACAAATTGTATTTACCTTATGACGTTAAAATTGTTTCAAAATGCGCAAACAAGCCCCCAAGAAAAGTACGTACGCGTACTAGACGTACCTGGACTAAATACGCACGTACTTGGCACGTTTTATCCACAAAAACACTTACGTACGTATTTTTTGGATACAACGCACCAAACAAGCGCATATTTTGTAAAGGAAACGCACCGTACATACGTTTTTTACAACTTACGTTTGGTACGCGTACATACGTACACTGTTAAAATGTTTTGTAATATAACTGTTTATGTAACTGTAATCTTACATGCATATATCTTGTATTTATTTTAACAATGAAAAATGTTGTAAAATATAAATAGACTCCGTGGTAATATTACAACACTTTTAGTTATAATAATGTAAATTTACTGTACATTCAATTGTTTATTAAATTTACAGTGGTTTGGTCGCGAGACCTCGGTAATTTTACAGTAGAATGTAACGTAATTTTCGGAATTTTATTTTTGTTTGGAAACCTCCTGTAATTTTACAGTAGAAATGCAACATTGTCTTTGTGATTTGGCTAACTGTGAATACTCTGCATGCCTAATTTTTGTTTGTTGACGATCGTTGCATTTCATAAAAAATATGATAACCACATTCAAATTTGTATTTATTTGTCTTCATTGCAATTATCATATTATTATTTTATAGGCTAGAAAAATATTGTTTTTCTGTTCTATTAATTGTGATGCATAATAATAATTACAATCTCAATTAAATTTGATAAATTTCAACTGAAATTTATAATGAAAACGTGTGTGTGTGTGTACACACAACACACACACACACACACACACACATACACACACACACACACACACACATCTAGATATATATACACACACACACACAGGTTTTGGAGAAAAGCGCAAAATTCTATTTCCACATAATCTTCTGTTCTCATCACATGCCCATGGCACTTTGGTTTCCTTTCTTGTACCTTGTTGGACAGTTATGTCGCCATAACCGTTCCTCTAATCAAAGTAAAAAGGTAAAGAACTAAAAATATAACATTTAACAACATTTAACTTACATAAATATGTGATCATTAATGCACGACAGTTTAATCTACATTTTATACAGGATGTCATTTCTTCAAGTTGCTTTTGCGGTCTACATTTTGTAATGAAATGTTTTGAAGGCTATTTTTTTGAACTAAGAAAGATATACTAAGAGAATACAACTGAAAGAATAAGATAATAAATCCAAAAGACTGATGATAACTAAGAGATACAATGATGGTATTGACTTAGCCCAACAAATCTTTAAGTGTTCAATGACAATTAACTCGTAACAAAGGCCTAGATTTTTAATTTACTTAAAAAATACATGAAGCTGTTATTATTATTAGTATTTATTTTTAATTTATTTATTTGTTATTATTTACTATTTAATTTAATTAGACAACTGACAATCTGTTTTCTTTCAATAAATATTTTAATTCAAGAATGAAATGGCAGTCAAATCTTACGAAAAAATTTTGATTTTTCAAAGAAACACTGAAGTGAGTAGAAGCAATGGAGTTGTTATCATCTGAAATTGATGAAAGCTTTAACAGTTTCTTGTAACACCGATGGTACATAAGTCTAAAGGTTTATTCCATCTTATGTAACACCAGTGATACAAATGTTTTTAACAATTTATACAGGCAAATAAATTGCCTGTATAAATTTATTAAAACATGAATTAAACTTGAACTGTATCACTGATGTTACATTAAATGGAACAAGCCCTTAAACTTATATGCATCACCAGTGTTTCAAGAAACGGATAAAAGCTTTTGGTTGAATGTGTATAGCCAAACTCTACATAGTAATAGCATTTCTGACGTCGTTGTCGTCATTGGCGGCGTTTGACAATGACTTGACACTTTTTTAATTTAACTTTATATTTTATAATATATTAATTGGTGTTTATTTTATATTACTACGTTTTAAACTTAAAATATTTTGTATATAATGGTTTTACTTATACACCATTCGATTGAAATGAAATGAGTGTACATAAATAGTTTCTAAGGTGAAGTTTTGATTAATTAATGTTTTCCTACTTTGTAAATCCCTTTTTGATCGACATTTCTGGTATGGAACAAACATTTTGATACAATATTTTCATATTTTGGTTCAAGTCATGCACCAATAGATTGGAAACGAAGTGTACATAGAGAGTGTGTAAGGTGAATTATTAATTAAATTATGTTTCTCACTTTTTAACAGCCTTTTTATTCACATTTCTCGTATGGGAAAAAAATGATAAAAACGTGTTTTCATATTTTGGTTTGATTCATGCATCATTCGATTGGAAATGAAATCTTCATAAGTAATCTATCAGTTGAATTGTTGAATAAATGTTGCTTTCCTACTTTGTAACTTTTTCACTGACATTCTTATGAGGACACAAGTTTTATGAAATTACTGAATGATTGCGAGAAATTTGAATCGTTCGATTCGTGGATTACTACTTTTCTTATTTACGTGCATAGTTATGAAGAATTGCTCATATTTAGGTGGACTAGTTTTTAAGATGAATGTTAAGGTCAATTTGAGATTATTTATATGCAAAATTTCCTTCTTACTACTGCCATAATTTATATGTTAACATATTCTTATGATTTAATAATTTATAAAAGAAAGAACAAATTTTATTTTTTTTGATAATTTATAAGTTTATTTATTTACATTTCCATAATAGTCGGAATCCAGAGTTGTGGTCACTGATGCCGCCAGTTACATCAGATTGGTGGACTTCCACGGGAAACCATCGCACCTTTACCAGCAAAATATTCTTTACAGTGAGGTCAGTTTTATGTTTTTTTTCGTTAAATTTTAATTGTTGTCATCTTAGAGAAAGCGATACGACACTCGTCTGGATTTATTTTTTGTAAACATTTTTCATTTCTGCGAGGTTGAATCCTCTATAAGGCCTGCTAAGCCTACGTAGGTCTCGAGGGAGCGCCGTATGTTGATAATTTACCTTAGACAAACAAACAAGTGTGAGTATTAATTATAAAGTTCCAAAAACATATAGGCTAGTATAGCTTCCTTTTGAAAAATCGCTATATTAAACCACGGACAGCTATCGATTATTTTATAGCTATCCGATTGTACTTTTCCTTTAGAAAAGTTGTCAGAGTTATGCTCTGCAGTTTTGTTACTACTCCTTTCTTATATAAAGTGAAACATTCAGAAAGTTGTGACAGTGTCTTAAGTTGTAGTGATACATTGCACATACGTTAAGGTATCGAACAAAGTTTATCTATTCACGTCATAAGGTGATTTCTTCATGAATTTTAGTTTTGCAATTGCAAGTTTATTTCTGAAAACCAGACCACTTGTTTCAACAAACTGAGCTCCACCAGCTACCGTTTCCCTCCTACCATTTCGAATGTGGTTTTCCAACTACACTCCCACCTGACTTGGCTTTGCACGACCCCCTATGAATCCACCTGTAGCAGGAGACTGCACAAGTGTGTCATGACCTACCACAGAGAAGACCTTTTGTGCTCACATGTCAGCAAGGTGC
>JARUHE010283818.1:0-12758 GCA_031471125.1 Archaeomysis grebnitzkii | reverse complement strand
AACATTTTGCTTTTTTTCAAATTCTTCTTTTGTCATGAAATATGATCGTCGCAATTTAGACTTTGCCAAAGTCTAAATGACTGACTGTTCTGAATGACATATGTGTTCTTGTCTTATGTACTTATTAACCTGACTGACACTGACGAGACCAGAGACGCCGAATCCAATTTTGGTTGTCTTGATGGAGGTTTTCCTGCAATAAGTCTTGTCAGAGATTCATCTGAATATACCTGAAGTTCCTATTGGGGCTGGAGCATACAGGCATCTTGGTTAGCTATCTACAGTAGTGTAAGTCAAGGTAACGAATAGGGAGGTGCACAATAACAGTGACCGGATGATTTTACGGTATGTTTTTAAAAGATGGCTGTGCTTAAAAGAAAAATGCGGAACGAAAAAGTTTATGTATAAAACTGTATTGAATTTTTAAGAAATTAGTAACTTGAAGTTAAAAACTAAAAATAATTGATTTGTATTATCGTGAGAAATAAGAGCCTTTTCAGCAAAAAGAACCTGTGAAATGTGCAGTTTAGAATACCCAATTAGTTTTTAAATAGAACAGAAATAAATGTATTTGTATTTATCTAGATTTCAGTTTTTTACAACAAATAATACACATATATACCTTGTAGAATGAAAAACATAGGTTCAATATAGAACAACGTAAATAATAAACAAGTACAAGTAAAAGCTACGCATTAAAAGCTGTGTTTGTATGTTAAAAAAAAGTTTCTAAAATGTTCAATTTTTTAATACAATTATATCTGTTAATATATTAACACTTTTCTTTCATTAGCTTATAGTAAAATATCTCTAAACCTTCAAAAAAACTTTTGTTAATCATTAATTTAATAAATTAGTTAAGTTTAAGAACTCATAAAATGTCTATTATTTAAAAAATATAAATTTTAAGCAAAAATGTTCCTCAGGCATTCTATCTTAGAATTTCCTGTTCTTATATTTGTTTTAAATAAAGTTTTCTCTAAAACTTTAAATAGAAATCTCGGTTAACCATAAATTTCAAGTTTTTAATAAAATGTAGGTTTTAATAACTAAATATTGATTTCATCAAAACAATCTTTAGTGATACCAGTTTAGAAGGTTATGTTCTTTATTTTCATTTTAACAAACTTGTGTAAAATTAATATTTTTTATTATTTGGAAAAAATTACAGCTTTTGGTAGAGTCCATAAATCATCCACCGTCCCAACACCAACAACAATCAGAGGTCACATATAGAAACTGGTTTTTCAAACAAAGCTTAACAATATGGCGTCATTAATGTCTATATATTGCAATGTATTCAGCTTTGCACTTTTTTAAAGTTGTATATAATTGAAAATTAATTTTTAAAAGCAAATTATAACACATAATTTAGATGGGAGTGCTATTTAAAATACGTTAAAGTTGATGGATTAACTAAAATAGTCGTGAGAAATCTACTGTTATGGAAATCAAATATTTGCCGAGGAAATTAACCATATCATTTTTCCGTTGATTTGAAGCAAAAATTAAGCTTATGGATTATTAGATATATTTGTCTAAAAATTAGGAAGATCATTTAGTTTTTTTTAAAGAAGACTTTAATTGTCATTGCAATAGTCTACTTATCGTTCATGAGTAAGTAAATAATTGAAAAATTAACAATACTAAATGTAACAAGTAATATTGATCAAAACATATTTTTTAACGGGTTTTGTTAACAAAAACAAAACATGTTGATGGAAATTGAATAGCTTTGCTTTACTCACGATCCACAACAAATAAACAATTTAATTACGCAGTGGAGTAACACTATAAAAGATATAGGTTTTACAGTTGTATATCTTAATTTTTTATTTTTTATTTTTAAAGTAAGAACAATATAATAAAAGGTCGGATACATGAACCGGAAATTGATACTTTCACATGAACAATTTCCGGTGTTGTTCCTCCAATCGGTAGAGCATCACTGAAACGAAAGCATTTTTAGCTCAACGATAGAAAGAAACTTTGAAGCAGAAATGTCAAACAAAAAAATATTTGCAAAACCGAGCAGAATCGAAGGCATAAAAATGAGACTGATAAGAAAATCTATCTTCCTTCGACACATAAATCTGTGACTTTTGTTATAGTTTGTTCTCTACAAACACACACAAGCACGTATGCCAACATTTACACACAACCACTCACTCCAATATGTAACAATAATACACATGCACAATTGTACATACATGTAATAGTGTTGATATTTGCATTAATTGTAGAGAGTATAATTGTTTTATGTTTTGACTCAATATAATACCGGTTATTTTCAAACTTTGACCCATGCAGTGACTTGTGAAATAATACCTTTGTTTTAACTATATTTTTTTCTAAAGAAATGTCTTGTGTATTTAAACTGAAATAAAAAATGTATGAAATTTGTTGTATTGTGTTCAGTGTCTGCTATTAGAAAATAATTTTAAGATCATCAACAATTTGAAAGCCATCATGGATTGTAAACTTTAAGATGTCATAATCATGTGAAGCCGTCCTCATGGACAGACAAAGTAAAAATACATTTCAGATTTTAAAATTTTTGTGTTATATAAATAAGTCAAATATATCAATCACTAAGATATCGGAGGGCTGCGAAAACATTAAATACCTAGCTAGCCATAACTATGTGTTTACTTACATATTACTAATGATGAATGAATACATAAGAGGCACAGTGAAAGTTACAGGGTAACTAAGAAAATGCAAGAAAGGAGATTTAACTTATATGGCCATGTAATGAGAAGGGAGAAGAATAATGAACCTGGAAGTGAACGGTCATATAAGAAGAGAGACCAAAACTTAGATGGGAAGATCTGCAAGAAAAAGGTTTAGGAGACGAATGTGCGAGAATGAATATATAAAAAAACGGGCCTATACCCGGCGTTGCACCCGGAGGGTATTCAACACCTACAAGCCACGAAGATGGATTATACTTCATCTAGCCAACATAAAATTGGTTAAAAACACATTCAATAAGAAATTAAAGTTGATAAGCCAATTCAATCTTTAAAACGACGAATGTGCAAGAGATAGGGCAAAGTGGAGAGATCTAGCGAGGAACCGTGACCCATATAAACATGGGAATAAGCAGCAGAAAAACATATTCCTATTTCCTAAAAAATAAAAAAAAACATTGGGATACTTGATGCAAAATAGCTCCGAACTATTTTTAGCTTAATACGTTGAAAATATACAAGACTAACAATCCTAAAACATATTTTTTAATAAAAAACATTTCTCTATCAGTAATTGTATCTGCATATAAATACTAGAAATATAAGTATTGTCAGGGGTGATAACCTTGGAAACTAAGCAGTTGATAACAAGACAAATTATTGACGAAAGATGAACAAAAGAAAATCCCAACTTATTTAATTTAATGTAAATGAAAGTCTTCATTCCAGGGATGATTTCCTGTTTAAGTAATAAAGAAAAATTAGAAGATAAGAATAGAAGACTAAAACCTTAATGAAAATTGAGAAAAGTTAAAACTAAGACAATCTAGTTCATAAGAACTTAATAAAAGGAAAACAATAAAAATAGTTTGTTCGTGTTTTTGTTAATCTTTATTTTAGAACAACAAAATAGCCCTAACTCAGTTAGGGTTAAGGGAGGACTGAGAGCGATAAAGGTCGCCTATTATAACATCATTGAAAACCCGCATCACAGTGCGTAGTGAGAAACACAATTTATTTATTGGGAATGTTTGTTTATTTCTCGTTCTAAGTAGTAGATATAAGAATTTGTTTATTTTATTTATATATTCGCATACGTATATATTCATCATAAAAGATCTAAATGATACAAAAACAGCAATTGTTAGATGAGGTTTATGAAGTATGAAGAATCACAAAAAATTGTTTCAAGTCTTTTGGACGAAGAACATGTGAATAAAAAATAAATTTTGGTGATAATAACTAATACAAAAATTATATATAGTTTGGTACAATTTATCTTTTTAGTGAAGCAAACATACACATTCTTTCTAGTTTAATCTCTAATTATACAACCTAAATTAACAACTTCCTTTTTATTTCAGAGAATTTCTTCAAATAGCCACCATTCTTTTATTTTTATGTGTTCTATGTTATTGTTTGTATCACCAAAACATAATAGGTGGAAATCATACAGAAAAACAATAAAAGCTTTCTGTGGCACAGAAATAGAAAACAATGTTTAAAACAGGCAAATGAGTTGTTTCCTCTCCTGTAATAAAAATCCTTTACAAGGGACCACTTGCATTTATGTTAATTTTGGGTTCCGACCTCGTGACACATTAGCATAGAAAAAACAAACATCCTAGAAATGGCTTCCTTTATTTAATTAAAACTAATTTCCTAATAAACCGATCCTATGATTTGTAAACCTAAAATATGTTTTAGTATTAAAAAATAATGTCAATAGATAAGATATCATACTGTTGCGAAACCCAAATATATTATTGAGACATTTTTCAATTAATGTAAGAAATAAATTGTGGCAACCGAACAGCCTCGTTGTTGCACCAACAAATACAATAATTTGATGTGAATGCGAGAATTTTTCTAATTAACAACTTCTTAAGTTGAAGTGACAAGTTCGTTTGAAGTCGGCAAGAAATTAGGACCAGTCAATATGTAGTTGAGGCACGTAGTTCAATTCCGACGAATGTCTTAATATTAATAATAAACACTTGCTGCTACGGTAATTTCTGTTTACTTTGGTTCTTTATGAAATAGTAATGAGGTTATAACAGAAAAGTTTGTAATACAAAATTAAAAAAGTTTACATAACCTTCTTTTCTCAGTTAAATTTGAAGGTAAGATGCAATAGCAAAAATATTGGTTTCAGCTCAATATTACATCTAACCAGATGTTTATTTTTTTTTTCAGAAAAAAAACATTTGTTTAAATTCTCACTGAAAGATGTTCTCAAAGTAAGAAACAATATTAACAATAAAACAAAGAAAAAAAAACGAAAACTTAAGCTTAAGACTTACTGGACTTTGCAAGTTTGCCATTGCCAAGTTAGTTAATTTTATTTTTGATAAGATAAGCTTATCGAATTGATGATAGGAATATATATAAACAATATTTACTTGTCATAATATTCTGAAAACATAAATAAATGAACTAACATTTAAATTTTTTCATGATTAAGAATAATCTTAAAACTTGATAAAGAATTTGAATGTATAAAAACCTGATTACAATTATATGTTAATCATTGCCAAGCTAGTTTTAAAATCATTAATACGATTAATAATTTAATGAAACCTATGCAACATTATGAGTATTGGTAATGGTAAAGTTAGTGTTATAAAGTCTGGTAAAGTAAATATTTTTGAAATAAAAAAAACAAGTGAAACAACTTACTGTAACCATTTGAAATTACAATTTAAGATACGGCAATGTTAAGCTTTTGATAACACAAACAATAATATTCGTTATTTAATATCAACTTTTTTTGGTTTATTTTCTAACTAAAAACTGTTATGCTTAACTAAAAAAAACAAAAACATCAACGCAATAAGGGTTTTCATTCATAAAATCAATAATAAAGTTATAAAGATGCGGTTTTGTAATGTTATCAAAGTTACACAACTAATTACAATTATTATTATTATTATTATTATAACATCAACTTTAAAAAAAAGTTTGTTTTGCTAAATGTTTATTTCATTGTTTAGTATAATGAAAACAATATTGTTCTATTTAATTTTAAATCTTAATGAATGATTCACAAGTAATTTAATTAAATTTTATTCCTACATTCACTTTTGTTTATTTTATTGAATAAACATTAAGGATGACGATCATTTTAAATGGAAGGAACAAAAAGTTGTTTGGTATTTTTTCACCCAGAGAAAAACTGAGTAAAAAGAAAATTAAATGCAAACAAGGGATTACACACTCATAGAACTTGAACGCACATCCTCACTTCACAAAATCATTTGACAGACTGAAGCAAACCAACGTTGCCAGATGTGTAGGATTATTCATATCCTTGTGAATGGCATCACGATTTGTACGACAGTTCACAATAAATATGTTTTTATTTTATTATTTCATTTATAATTTATTTAATTCAAAGATAACCACAAAATAAAAAAAATAAAGCGATAAACATAAGATAAGATAAGCTATTATTAATTTTCAAGCTTTTTCCACCAAATAAAAAAGTTTTAAGTAACATCATACATTCTGTGCACACTGCAGTAGGTTAGAAGAACATTTTTCATTATTCTATATGGATTTTTCTTAGAAATGGATGCTGTATTTAAATGTCGTTCACCTGATATTTCAAATTCAATGAAAGCTCAAGTTCACAACACATGCATTCATGCTATTTCATAAAGATATTTCCGCTTTAAGTATTACTTAAACTGCACCGTCAGCATTTTGTCATAGTGCAGAAGGCATCCATTTATAAAATATTACGAACCCATTACTTTCAGTAATATCCCTCTCATTCAAAACGAGTACATTGAATGTATAAGTAACTATAGTTGGTCCCTTTTTCGCAATGTATTGTGCCATGCATTTGTTTTAATGCAATTAATCGGAAATTGTGTGATTGAATGTTCATATAATATGATCATTTTGTTGTGAAAACAACACTAGAGTAACATTAGAGTTTTAAGATATACATACATCTGTAATAGTGAACATCATCTAAGAAAAATTGTAATGAAATTAAATCATACAATTCAATGCATACAAAAATCACAATAATTATGATTGTTATTGTAGTTTTCAATTTGCTTAAAAACGAGCTGGAATTTTAATACACTGACTCAAGAAACAAACAGACTATTAAACACTGTTTAATAATGAAAAGCTGAGCAAAATATGAAAAAAAAGGTTGTAGGAAAACTGAACATTAGAAAAATAAAGAAATAGAACAAAAACTAAAGAGTCAAAAAGAAACAAAACTAAAATATTCTTGACCAATGTGACTCCACACTATACAGATGCATTCAACTGAGTACCGAAAAGGGATATAGCTCTTGGGTCTCGCCTGCCCATCCAATCACTCGGCTATAATGTTGATCAAAGAGGATAGATGTACAACTCAATGTTATAATTTTAAGCGGTCTTTCAAGATATGTCCCGTAGAAGCCAATGGAAATCGTCGGTTTTTGGCAGCTTATAAAACAATAATAAAATAATATTTTTTAGTAAAATATGTTCAGTATTGTAAATCAGACGCTTATACGTGATTATATATAAGCGTTATGCAAAAAAAAACATTTTAATAAATTGAATAAATGATTTAATAAAGGAAAAAATCCCAATAAAAAAGAAAAATCCATTGAAATTACATAGATAAATACATTATATTAAAGTATCTGTTATCATTTTGGTGGAATTATCTGGCAACTATATGTCCATCATTCTCCATTGAAAATTCTTGAGTTAGGCATCTATATTGTCTGTAATCTATGGCTACACTCTCATCCAGCAAGAATATCGAGATCATGTATATCTAAAATGTTGGTTCATTGTATTTGTGGAGTTAGAACCGATGTTGACCATAAAAACTAAAGGAATGAAGCCCAGCCTCACGTCATCAATTTCATCAGAACCAGAATCAGATTTGTTCTTTTAAAATGCATTCTGATCTATTTAAGAGGTTTCAGAGGTGAACGGGAATTTAAAAGAGTGGATTCGATCCAGTTTTTCAATTCAACTATGTTTTGTGACACAATATTATATAATATTGATTTAATGAAGAAAAAATGACTGAATAAAAAAATGTTGTGTTGAGAATACAACTCAAGATTGATGCTGTACTATCTCAAATCTCGTCCAGCTGGATTCCAGAAGATATTAATAATATTGTTATCCAAATGCCTATATTAAATAATTGTTTTTGTTAATCAATTCAAGAGTTAGATTTTTTTCAGATCTTTGATATCATAATACCAAGTTACGATATTGATTTTGTATTAATTATATGTCCTTGTTGTTTTTCTTATAAAAGTTTATTATATTTAATTATTGAATTATATGCATGTAGTTTTCAGAGGTACGTTCATAATTATAAGCATGCATACGTGAATGTAAATAAAATAAAGTTTACTTCACTCAATATTGGTGTGACTCCAATAATAAGAGGAGTAAAAATAAGACCTACACTGTACTCGTATGTATACAGCTGATTGAGCTGAATTATTTTTATTCAACATGAAGCTATCAACTCATTTGATCTGTATCAGTTACTGGGACACCAACAAAAACATAACTATAGACTTACCTCTCTATCTAATCTACTCTAATCAGACATTAATCTGAACAATCTTATTTTAAAGTCAGGTACAAGTATGTATAATGTAAATGAATGTTTAAAGCTAAGAATTAAACGCATGCATGGTACTCAAATGACGTAACATTTAATACATTTATGGTGGTTGAGTAGACTGTTATGAACAAATTTTACATTGGCATGACACAAACTACTTTAAAAGAAAGAATTGATAACCATGCTACTAATGAATCTATACTTAAACATTTTCATGATAATCATAAAGAAATCCGTGCAAGAAAAGAGATTAACGAACTTATACGACATAACACCAATATAGTTAAAAGATTAAACCAAAATAGACAACGATTTGCTATTACAGAGGCTATATTAATAAGAAAATTAAGACCATCTAATAATGAACCTTATTTACAGTTCGATAATACATTACAAATTCCAAGCAGTAATTATAAATATAGCAACTTCATTGACTTAGAATATATTCGTATACAAAAATAAATTGATCAAATGTACAAAAGGATGGATGAAACACTAGAACAACACCTATAATTTGTTAAACAAATACCCGAATTAAAAAAAAGTTATACATCCATATATAAAAGTGTACCAAAAACGACTTATTAAAAGAATATCATGAAATGGTACCAAGTATAATCGAAATAATACCAGAGTAAAAGAAAATTAATAATAAAAATAGATAAAGTAAATCAACAAACAGTGAAACATATTCAAATTTGTCATAAAAGAAAACTATTAAACCGTAGAACAACTATAACACATGATACTTAAACTTACTCAAAATAATAAATAATAACTGCCTGAAGAGCTATTGAATTAGTGAAATCTAGGTTGTAACGTAAATATGTTTGTAAACACATTAAACAAATTTGGTAATAATATTAAAACTATTACCCGTCTTATCGAAAAAGCTCATGCAAAAAAGATTAACTAGTTTCGCTAGTCATCTAGAATGTTCACAAGGAGAGTTATATTAATACAATGGTTAACATATATAAATATACATAAGTTAATAATACTACAATACAAATATATAGAATAGAATGTTATAAATTAATACACTAATGGAGGGAAGAGCTTAATAATGCCACATAGCCTGATATTTTGTATGTTTAAATTAGGTTGGTGTTCCTTAATAAACATTGTAATGTAATTTATAATTGTCTGACATTTTGGCATTTAGATAGTATTGTTGTGTTCTCTAGAATTATTTTCCTTCGTTCTTCTTTAACAATTAAATACTGATTTTTAATAAAATGCTCTTTTATGGCACCTTTTTGTAAATGCATCGTTATTATCCTTGATAGTGTGGTATTCGTCTTAACAATGTAGTTGTTGTTAAGAAGTGCACAACCTTCTGTTTTACAAGAATATTTATAAAATACATTTATTTGTTGAATACCACTACCTTCATATAGAAAATTACACATTATCATTGCCGAGGTTCTCTTGTTTTTATAGTAAATGGTAAGTTTAATTTTTTCGTTATTTTCCACTGGTCTGGTGTATCTGCGTATAGTATTTTTAATATATCTTCATCTTTCCATGTATTTGGTTTCTATAGTACAATTTTAAACTGTTTGAATCTTTTATAACTGCATTTTGTTCTCTAAACTTCAATATTTCTTTGTCAAATAAATAAAGAAATATTAAATTAAATTTGTTCTCTAAGAAAGCTAATAAAATATAAGTTAGGTAGCTTTCAAAGAAACTTTGTTTTTATGGTGAGCGATGAATCTTCGTAGAACGTATCCCATCTTCCACTGCGTACATTGTCTATACAAAGCATAAGAACTAAACCCATAACCTCAATATAGGAAGCAGACTAATTTGAAACTGTTGAAGGGTCTATACATAACCATCTGTCGCTATTTCTACTTCATAATCTTTATCAAAATTCTTCAAAACTGATCAAGCAAGATCACATTATTTTATTCTGTATTTTTAATTTCTTTATCAGCCCTTTAGATATTTTTCAGCAATTTGTCTTCTGTTTGTTTTCTGAAATAATTTGATCTTTCCTCATTACATAAGACTTATACTGCAGTGTCTGATGACCGTATGATAAAAATCTGATTGTTATTTTGACACATGTTGGAATATTTACGCTTTGATACCGAGGATATGTTCTAAATTCGGTCTTCAACACATATGTTAACGTTTAAAAACCAAGGTATCTATAGATTGCATTGATTTACCTAGTATAAGAGCCTGTTTTTCCTTTTTTGAATTAGATGAAAGATTTCATCCTTTTTTTCTAAAAACAAAGATGTCACAACGATGATTAAAATACAGCAATATCAAAAATCGAATATTTTCAAACCCTTTTTTCATTCTATAAATAAATACATTATTAAATACTGAGGGACGAACGTTTGGTTAAGCGTTTGGCCAATTGATTTGACGTCTAGTTAGTTTTCGATTCCTTTGCCTTTAATGTTTGAAACATACCAACACCCTAACTCTTTGGTCCTGCTCATCAACTGTCTGAGTGGTGCATCTACTGACGTCAAATGGGCTTCTAATGCACATTCAGGTAATAACGGTTCGAGCCCAATGGTAGATCTTGTTCCTATTTGCAAAGCTAAGCCTTTAAGTAACAATTTAATGGCAGCAAAATGTTAAGTATAAGTACATAATGACATGTAAAAGGATAACCTACATTTGACCAATGTATGAAGAAGAGTAAAATATATTATAAGAAGTGTATTTCAGAAGTGTTAACTACATACATATATATACTACACTGCACATCAACTGCTGAAGCCGTGACAAAAATATGTGTCACAAATCTATTTTGTACATTATTGGAATATTTCCATTTAGCCAATCACCATGCTCGTTTCAATTAGCCTTTTGCAATCAACCAATCACGAAGGTTTTTCACTAGCGCGTTTATGACTGGCCTTAATTTCTTAAGATGTAATAACTAAATTAGCTAGTTAGCTACAATAAGGCTAGACCTATATAGCCTGTATGTTTATTATAAAAATAATTATACCCAAAACATTTTTAGGTAATTTACTTAATTTTTTCAAAACTTTCAATTCTAATAGTTAAATATTACTTACCAAATATACACATACTGCAACGATGAACAAGATATAATTTGATGTGTACAAAAACTAATATCCATTGTTAGTAAGACGTTATGTAATGTGAACTTGTAGTCAACCAAGCAAATGCCCCGAAACAAAATGAATTGAAAACTAACTAATTAAAACAAATTGTAGCCATTATTCAAGTCGTGGAATAGAAAATATTTTGAAAGTACGAAAATATGAAATACTTTTTTCACCGATATCGAAAAAAATATTATGAACAAGTCGATGGAAATGAAACGATGTGTAATATTTTTGGAGCACACAATTCTCCATTATTGAAGATGAAATTGTTTGAAAATTGAATGTGACAGAAATATGTGGCACAATTTTTAAACATTGATGGGATATTGTTGAAAAAACTTTCTAGTTTCTTGTTAAAATCAAACACACAATTTCACGAATATAAGTTTATTTTTATAAACAAATATTTCAAAATATTTCGGTATCATCTGATACCCTCGTCAGTAGAAACTTGTTTGATTGATTTTTTCTTAGAAAGATTGACCTTATTAAAAAAGACTATTATCATACATACTACAACGTTATATTTTTCAAAATAATTTTGAAATTTTGAAATTTGAAAGTTGTAGTATGTATGATAATAGTCTTTTCTAATAAGGTCAATCTTTCTAAAAAAAATCGATCAAACAAGTTTATACTGACGAGGGTATCAGGTGATACATAAATATTTGGAAATATTTGTTTATAAAAATAAACTTATCCTCGTGAAATTGTGTATTTGATTGATCGGATATAGTATATATCTATGGTGTTCACCCGTGTAACAAAATGTTAGAATCGATGTCGATTGGGGTATAAAAAGCAAAATATTTCTATACTCTTTTGAAATCGATTTAAAATCAGTTTGTTTTATTATAAAAAGAACAGGAAGGAAACGACAGTTAATTTAATGAATTATTTAATAAAGTGAATGTTTATTCATAAAAATAGAATCATAATTGATAACTATATTTGTGTTTATTTCTAAAGATTTATTTTAAATTATATATGTTAGTAACTTCTCTTATATTATAAATTATTATTATTTGTTGAATACTTGTGGATTATCTTACAATTAATTTTTTTTGTGTTGATATAAGCGAATCATTTAATTTGTTTAATGAAAAGTTTCCCTCTCTCGGCGAAGTACCAGTTCTCAAAAATGTTTTGAAGAATGTAATATGATAAGTGAAAAAGTTTTATTGTTCAAAACCATTGAAGGATGATGCTCACAAGAAAAATTGAAAAACGCAAGTAGACACATATTTTTACTAGACAAGAAAAATGCGGACATGCAAACAGGTTATATAATATTGGTGGCTATTAACCATTTAAAAGACTGGGACAAGCAATTGTGATAAAACTTTAAAA
>JARUHE010283707.1:0-12759 GCA_031471125.1 Archaeomysis grebnitzkii | reverse complement strand
CTTTTTTTTAGCTGCTAAATGATCGCTGCATGGGCTTGGCCGGAGAACCTTACCCACGCAGCAATCGACAGAAAATCGTTGTTGCTTTTTTTTAGCTGCTAAATGATCGCTACATGGGCTTGGTCGGAGAACCTTACCCACACAGCAATCGACAGAAAATCGTTGTTGCTTTTTTAGCTGCTAAATGATCGCTGCATGGGCTTGGCCGGAGAACCTCACCCACGCAGCAATCGACAGGAAACTCATTTTCAAATTTGTTATTTTTCTCCTACCCTCAAAATTAATAAAAAGATCTCGACCTTCCATCAACTTGATGTCACTGTCGGTCTTTCTTCGAAGACAACTCACGCTGCTGCGGGTTCTAATGCCCCCATCCCTCGCTTCTATTGCTGTAACACTGTGTTAAATTTGATCAATGCTCTCTTAATCATCGATCTATTGCGTTTTTGCATGTTCCTTAAATTAGACGTTGCCAATTTTCAAAACCGAAAAATTACAATGCTAACCGTGTTATGGCTCAGTTTTCACCCTCGCCGCATAGCAGTATTTATCTTGTCTAAAAACGTTAACGGCAGAAATCCTTGCCGCTGTAGGAATATTTTTGCCGTTTTTATAAAATTAGCTATTTTTCCGTCACTTATCGCCATCACCCGCCAAACGAATCAGTAAATCATTCGCCACCGAAGAGAAATTACCCTCATCAATTGCCACCCTAAGTCGCGCCATAAGTTGCTGAAAAAACGCAAGGTTATGCCAAGTATTGAGTCGCGCCCCGAGTATTTCATTGCATCGACTCAAATGATGCAAGTAGGCGCGACTGTAGTTTTGACAAACATAGCAAGGACAATCCGCATCGATCGGTTGCGTGTCGTTGCGATGTTTCGCGTTACGTAAGCGCACGATTCCGTTAAATGTATAAATAAAGGCATTGCGCGCATTGCGTGTTGGAATAACACAATCAAACATATCGACGCCTCGGCGCACGCCTTCGATTAAATCTTCAGGCTTACCAACGCCCATCAAATAGCGCGGTTTATCAGAGGGTAATAACGGATCCACAACCTCAAGTGTTTCATTGCGCTCATCGGCAGGCTCACCAACGGCCAAACCGCCAATTGCATAACCGTCAAATCCAATATCACTCAGCGCCGCAACCGATTCGGCACGCAGTTTTTCATGCACACCACCTTGGACAATTCCAAACAAGGCGTTTGGGTTGTCCGCATGCGCGTTCTTGCAGCGTTTCGCCCAGCGCATTGACAAGCGCATCGAAGTTGCAGCCTCTTCAAAGCTCGCTGGATACGGCGTGCATTCATCAAAACACATCACTATATCTGAGTTTAACGAGCGTTGGATGGCCATTGATTTTTCGGCGTCTAAAAACACCTTACTACCATCGATCGGTGAGCGGAACGCAACCCCCTCCTCGCTTAGCTTGCGAAGCTTGGCCAAGCTAAAGACTTGAAACCCACCTGAATCGGTTAAAATGGGCTTTTTCCACTGCATGAAATCGTGCAGCCCTGCATGTGCATCAATGACCTCGGTACCCGGACGCAACCATAAATGAAAGGTGTTACCCAAGATAATTTGCGCACCAATTTCTTCAAGCTCAGGTGGACTCATGCCCTTCACCGTGCCGTAGGTGCCGACCGGCATAAACACGGGGGTTTCGACCTCACCATGGCTGAGCGACAAACGACCTCGTCGGGCACGCCCATCGGTTTTTAGTAACTCAAACTTCATAACCGCTCCTCGCTATCAGCCATACGCTGCAAGAACATTGCATCGCCATAGCTATAAAATCGATATTGTTGGTAAATCGCGTGTTGATACGCTGCACGTATTCTTGCGCTACCACTAAACGCGCTCACCAACATGAGCAAAGTGGATTTCGGCAGATGAAAATTGGTTAACATTGCATCAACCAACGCGAATTCAAAACCGGGCTTCACAAATAATTGAGACGACGCTTCAAAGCCCTTGTGTTGCCAATCCTCTTGAAGCGCTAGCGTTTCTAAGCTACGTAATACCGTCGTCCCCACCGCAATAATTCGGCGCTGCTGCGATTTCGCCAACGCGATCTGGGCCGCGACGGCTGGGCTCACCTTCACCGCCTCTTTGTGCATGATGTGATCTTCGATGCGCTCGGTTTTAACCGGTTGAAAAGTTCCTGCACCGACATGCAAGGTGAGCTTGGCAACCTCACAACCAAGCTCCGCAATCGAAGCCAGCATCGCTTGATCAAAGTGCAAGCCCGCCGTTGGGGCTGCCACGGCGCCAGGGTTTTCCGCGAACACCGTTTGATAACGCGACAGGTCGATCTTTTCGTCATCACGATCAATATATGGCGGTAAAGGCATGTGCCCGATTGCCGCCAATAGCGGCATCAGTGGTTGGTCAAAACGCAAGTCAAACAACGCACCGTCACGACCAAGCACTTCAGCCTCACAGCCTGCAAATCGCAGCCGACCGCCAATCTTAGGTGATTTACTCGAACGAAGATGAACCCAAGCACGTGTTGCATCGCTTAAGCGTTCAACCAAAAGCTCCACCTTTCCACCGCTTGATTTCTCGCCAAATAGACGCGCCGGAATCACTTGGGTGTCGTTGAGCACAATAAGGTCATCAGCACGAAGCAGGGATGGCAAATCGGTGATTAAACGATCAAAGCAGCGCTGCGCACCGACCTCGAGCAAGCGACCGCCACTGCGTTGGGTCGGCGGGTATTTTGCGATCAGCTCCTCAGGAAGCTCAAAATCAAAGTCGGCTAATTGCACGGCATGAGGCTTTTTTTAAAGAATAGCCCGCTAGTTTAAACCTTTGTTCGCCAAGGGGCAAAAACCACGCTAAAAAAAGCCCATTCGAGCCCATAAAAGCAAAACATTTCACCTCTATGATGATTCAAAATTATAGAGACCACAAATGAGCACCTCGAATAACTCCCAATGTCATTTTGGCAAAGTGGAATTAGTCACGGCAAGGCGACGAGTGAAACCAACACTTACGCTTCGCAAACTCGTCAACGCAGCCGTGGCGGATTCCGCAAAGCCCCGAAGGGCGGGACTGTGAGCGTCCACAGCGTTGTCCGAAATCTCGAAAAGTAATGCGCACGCTAGTGGGCCATTATGCTTCGAATTTCTCCTAGCTGCGAACACTCACAATATCCGCAAAATTGTATTGGGAGTAATTCGAGGCGCCCTTGAGGCGATCAATAATCAACAAATTATCTCCGCTGCACCCACTTAGCAAAACATTCAAAAAAAGAAATCTAGCGCCAACAATCATATTGTTAAACGCCCTAAATCGTTAATTAGCAGCCTGTGTAGAAGCTAGGAGCGTAACCCAGAACTAAAAATCAACTGCGAGCTTGCCCTTTTGACGCAAATACCCGCCGATTTTTGTTATTTAGGCCCATCCGCAAATCGGTGGCAAAGCTGGCCAAGCCGGAGACCTTCGCGGCACAGCAGAGTTTTTGTGAAAGAGTATAAGACAAGAAACCAAAGCCTAAGCTGACAAGTCAGGGCCGCATGCAGCGACGAATGGTCGTAAACGAGCTATTAACGAACATATCAAAAAACTTTACTTACTTCGCTATTTTATATAGGGTTTTACTATACCAAAAATACTGAACATTATTAAACGGCCAACCCTTAACACGTTCGTTTAGCAATATTGGCTGCGTGGAAAAATAAACCGGAATGACTGGTACATCTTTCGATATAATATCTTCCATAATATTATATATTCTGCCTGACATCGAGCTCGATTCTTGAGCCACACTGTTTAGTGTCCCCATGGTCGTATTCATATATTTACCTGAATTAAAGCTAGAGTTTGGTGTCAGTAATTCCAAGAATGTAGAGGCTTCGTTGTAGTCACCACACCAGGCACCTCGAGCCATTTCAAAATCTTGAGTTTTTCGTTTTTCTATAAATGTCTTCCATTCAATATTTTTCAATGTAACTTCAACACCAAGCTTTTTCTTCCATAATTGACTGGTAGCCAGAGCAATATTTCTGTGTTGGTCGGAGGTATTATAGAGCAACTCAAATCGCAGCGGATACTCATGACTATAACCCGCTTCTTGCATATATTTTTTTGCAAGAGTATCGCGCTCTTTTTGCGATAACTTTGAAACTGGAATATCTGGAGCCGTATATCCAGATACTGCGTAGGGAGTAAATGTATAGGCAGGAATTTCTCCACTTCCCAATATACTTTCAGTAATTATATTACGATCAAGAGCGAGCGAAAGAGCACGGCGTACTTTTATATCTTTAAAGGCTTTAGGACCTGCTTCAGACATATTAAACGTATAGTAATAATTACAAATTAAAGGGATAGAATGCGTGAGTTCTGGGAAAATCGCATTGAACTTCCTAAACTGCCCCACCGGAACATCTGTTTTATCGAGTTCACCATTCGAAAATCGATCAAAAGCGATATTCTCATCGTTAACCACCAGTGCCACGACTTTCTCGATTACCGTATTCGAGTCATCCCAGTACATTGGGTTGCGCACACGTTCGCTGCGCTCGTAGGGAATATGACTACTTAAGATATACGCGCCATTGGTTACAATATTTTCTGGATTGATCCATTTGGCACCATGCGCTTCGATTGTCGCCCGATGCGCCGGGAACAAGGTCGGATGAGGGACCATTTTTGGGAAATAAGGGATATTTAGTTCTAATTGGAGCTCTAGTGTGCGCGCATCTATTGCCTTGACCCCTAAGGCCTCAACCGGCATTTCACCGGCAATGATCGCAGAGGCATTGGTGATACTTGTGAGCTCCAGATACCATGCATAGGGTGACTCCGTAGCCGGATCGACGGCGCGGCGCCAAGCATAGACGAAATCTTCTGCAGTAACGGGATCACCATTTGACCACTTCGCATTATCGCGCAGGGTAAAGGTATAGGTTTTTTTGTCTTCGCTGACTTTGTAGCCGGTCGCAACCCCAGGAATCGAGTTACCGTCGCCGTCTTGGCTGAGTAGACCTTCAAATAAATCGCGGGTAAACTCCGATCCATGCACATCTTCAACCAGCTGCGGATCAAACGAATTCGCCTCATAAAGCACCCGATAGGTAAAAACTTGCTTTGGATCAAGCACTGTACCTTCGGGCACAGTAGCCGATAATACAGCGCCAGAAAAAACCATCGACACGAATGCTATGCAGACAGCTCGTGTCAAATTGAACAACGGCATATCCGGATCTCCTTGAAAATTCATCCCTGACTCCATGTCAGCCTGTCAAAACTATAGCACTGGAATTGACGAAAAACAGTTCAAGCCTTGCGACCAAATCCAATTAATCGAACGCTCATCTATAGTGGCGGGGTCAAAGTACGAAATTTATACAAACGGAAATACCCACCAATTAGCGCTACATATACATTTGAAATTATTGCTCACTGTTAACACAATCAGGATTTTAAGCCGCCGACCGACAAGTTACGCCGCTAAAAAAATGTCAAAAAAATCTTAGGTCAACGGTAATTAACGCGCTTAGGTTGGAGAAACGGTTAAGGCCTCGGAGCTGTTTAGTCGGGTTGAACGACTGAGACGAAACCAGCCGGACGCTCAACCGTTCGTTTTTTGTTTGGTTATCGGACTGAATGAGGCAAGGTAAAACTAACCTCTACCCAGATTGCGAGCGGATTATTTCATTCACTAGCAAAAACCGATGGACACCGCATCACTTCGAAGCTTCTCTACCAATGTGAGTAATGCAGGTTGGCCCTGACTAAGAAACCACAAGATTTGCTTATCAACCCTTTAAAATGACTCAGCGCTAAGCCGAAGCCGCTGAAAAAGCCAGCCCAAACCCACCATCACAATGCCTAAGCCCATCAAAGAGGCGATACGATAAACACCTTCTAATTGCGACAAGTCAAATACAAAAACCTTGATCACTCCAGACATCAATATCATAAAACCTATTCGTTGTAGCATCGGTTTTTTAAGCCGTAAAGAGGCGATCACTAAGCCCAGCGCTGCGCCGATCAAAATCGCGGAATAGGTGTAGTTTTCGGCAGATGGCAAGCCTAATTGCAAGGTAATAAATGGGCTATGCCACAAATGGCGAATTGAAGACACCGCGTACAGAACCCCAAAACCAATTGCACAACGCTTAGCGATCAACACCATTTTCGGATTTACGAGGCTTCGATTCAAAGTCATTGCAAGCAGTGCCGGTAGCAACCAAGCCAAAGCCGACCCATTAAGTAGAGGGAGACCGCCAATAGCTATGAAAGACACAAAAGGGTTAAACGCAAATAGGATGACTAGCTGTATCAACGCGGCAATCGCCAGTAGCACATAGGCGTACCAGCGATAGACCAATGCGGTTGCAGTCGACAACATTGCTCGGTATAGATAACAAACCGCTAAAATCAGCGCGGTCGTCGACAGTAGAACCGCTTCTTTATAGCTAGCAATTTGCGCATCAAATAGATCCACACTAAACATACGATCAAGTTGGACGACCAAAAAACACCCAAACACCTGTACTGCCGCGCCTTCAACCCAGTTTTTCAATGCCGCTGCATCGAGGGTTCTACGCAACCCGATGAGTAGTAAAAATGCGGGGATATAAATGGTATAAGACCAATGCATCCCAAATTGGCTAAGCAGCTGGTAATCGTCGATCCAAATTGCCGCACTAAGCCGAAGTGTGCATACCGATATAATGATTTTGTATAGCCATTGCGGAACATCGACTTTGAAGGCCTTTGACAATATAGTCATCACTAGCAACTGAATCAATAGCGCGAGCGTTAACATACCACCAGTGAGCAGCAGTGTAAGGGCCAAGGTACTGTAAAAACTCAACCCCACAACGTAGCAAAACGATTGAAATGCATTGCTTGATTTACGCAGCGCCAAGACCGTTCCTGCAGCGAGCAAAACCAATATGAAAAGTATTAATTGATAAATTTGATCCTGCATTTCTGGGGTTTGAAGACTGTACGCTAAGGTCATAAATAGCGCCGGAACCGCCACAAATACAAAGTGTATGGACTTTCGACCGGTTAACTGCACCGACATCAGACCGCTACTGATCGCCACCAATGCGACGAATACTTGCAGCGTCCACAACGGTTCGGCTGCGTAGGCCACCGTATTTTTCGCCGCCAATTGCAGTCCTGGGAGCAAATTTATCTCCAAGGCCCATAGCGCCAACACCCCTACATACCACGAAATATTCTTCGGTTCACGCAGCACAAGCCAACCAATGAGTAACAATAACGCGCTTAGCCATGGCCACATCGTCAACTCCCGCGTAAGCGTAATCACCGCGAACATCAGTAAAGCAACAACCATCACGCCATCGACGCGCCTAGGTCGAAATTGACTCAGGCTTGCGTCATGGGTTGCAAAAGCTTGTCGCCTCTGCTGTTTTAGTTCCGGCAAACATTGCAACAGCAACACGCTGTAGAACAAACCAAGCGCAACTATACCGATTTCGCCGACAGGGGCTTCAAACAACGCAAAACCCAGCCACAAGAAATGAGCAACAACGGTGCTCAACCACAACCAGCTACGATCGACGCGGAGCTGTAATATCACCGACGCCGTCGTGACCAAGCAAATATAGCCAAGCAACAAACCGATCGAAGCGCTACTCGTCTGAATGAGCAAGGGCAATAAATATGCGCCAAGTAATCCGATGACCGCTAACAATGGCCCGAGCAATAGCGCGTACCACGCGGCGGCAAAAGATATAACCGACAGCAAGAAAAAGCAGAATCCATTTCCAATTAGTGAGAACTGCGCTGAAGCAAGATAAACCACCCCGTAAAGCGTTATTACAGCAGCTCCAGCGATCGCCGCTGGTGGGTAGACCGCCGAGGTAAAGCGGGTGTCTTGACGTTGATGCATACGATGCGCAAAGACCAGCAATGCTAAACCAAATATCACCCCTCCCCCTACGCGTACAATCGGCGGTAGCAACCCTTGCTCAAGCGAGTAACGTGCTAAGAAAAAACCTCCAAAGGCAAGGGCTAAACTACCAATCCAGATCAAACCTTTACCGACAAATAAAGCCTCAAGCTTGGTGAATTTTTGTTTGGAACGTAAGTCCGCACTCGGCGCTTTTGGCAGCGGCTCTAGCTCCGGAGTTTCCAGCGCCTGATGTGTATCGTGGGGTATCTGCGTCGGCGTTTGCGGCACCGGTTCAATCGCTTCGCTAAAGCGCTCAGTTGTCGCAATCCGTGTACCCGGATCGTCTGCTTGGGTATCAGCTACCGCCGCGTTGTCGCTTGCACGGCGCACGGCCTCGAGTGTTTCAACGCGACGCTTGAGATTAACAATTTTCAGTAAGGAAACAAAACCACAAAAGCCGCCAACGACGACCACAACCAACATCGCTACCAGTAATCCAACTTCATCCATAAAGAGCCTCTAGAGATATCCAGCAAGGGAACAGTTTATTGATAATCCTCAGCATCTCGCGCAGGTGTACGGGTCGAAGACCACTGTAAAAACACCAACTCAGCATATACCACTAACGGGCCGTTGCTGAAACATCGACTACGAAACTGCCCTCTGGCGCAATATCCGCTGACTTCTGTTCTTTAGACCCACTAAACACCGCAAATCGACGGATATTTTCACCGCAGAGGGCTTCTTCTCGCGGTGATTCTAGTTCTAGTCTACGCGCAAAGCCAAGCGAGAGCGATTCGATTTGAGATCCATTTGCTCAGCCTCGAGGCGTTCGCAGCGTTGTATGTTTTTTGCACGCGCTGCTAACTATCAGCGTCCAGATCTAAACCTTTTAACTCCTCGAACTTTGCCGCCATGGTTGGGTTATCGCGACTCAGGCGTTTGATGGTCACCTCTTGGGCTTTGTTGTTGGCTAAACGCAAATTGCGATCGGTGCTGAGCAAAGCCGCTTTGGTTTTTTGCAAATGATCGATTGATTTATCGATCTCATCGATCGCGGTTTGGAATTTTCGCGAAGCAAGATCGTAGTTTTTGGCAAACGCTTGCTTAAAGTTATCGAGGTTGCTCTCGAACTGAGTGATGTCGATATTCTGTGCTTTAACCAGCGCCAGCTCGGTTTTGTACTCCATAGCCTTCATCGCGGCGTTTCGTAGCAACGTGATTATTGGCAGAAAAAACTGCGGCCGAATCACATACATCTTTGGGTAGCGATGAAATACATCGACGATTCCGGAGTTATAAAACTCACTATCGGGCTCGAGCAAGCTCACCAGCACGGCGTATTCACAATTTTTTTGCTGGCGGTCCCGATCGAGTTCTTTGAAAAAATCCTCGTTTTTTTTCTTGCTTGCCGTCGCGTCGTTTTGGTTTTTCATTTCGAACATAATCGAAACGATCTCAGTCCCGTTCTGATCAAAGTCGCGGAAAATATAATCGCCTTTGCTACCTCGACTCGCATCATTATCTTTTTCAAAATACGCATTTGGAAACGCAGTTGAACGAATGCGATTAAATTCGGTTTCACAGTGTTGCTCTAAGGTTTCACCGACCATCTTGGTCGACAGCTTCACCTTCATATCACGTAAGCGCTCGATCGCATCGTCACGATCTTTGATCTGGGTTTCATATTTATCTTGAAGTGATTTTTCAGCGAGTTGTTTTTCCAGCTCCAAGTGTTTAAGCCCGTTTTTAAACCGATCACGCTCGGCTTGCACCTCAGTAATCGCCTCGGTAACCGCAAGCTTTTTCGCCACTTCTTCGGCTTTGAGCTGCGCATTAAGATTTTGAATTTCGGCGTCTTTTTTTGCTTTGATATCCATAATCTCTTTCTCCCGTTGCGCTTGCGAGAGTGCATCCATGCTTTGCCGTTCTTGATTTGCTTTTTCCAGATCCCGGTAAAGACCGTCGCGCTCCTTCTCCAGCGCATTTAAGGCTTCTGCTATTGCGAGTTTGCGTGCGGTGTCTTCCGCGTCAAGCTTGGCTTGAAGCGCTTGGATCTCGCTGTCTTTGTCTGCGGTTTTTTTGTGCATCTCACGCCCGGCTTGGCTCAGTGCGAGCTCAACCGCAGATTGTTTCTCCAACTCCGCCAACGCTAAGCGCTCGTGAAGCTGTTGTTCGAAGGCCGAATCGCGAACTTGACTCAAGATTTCCGCATAACCGGCTTCGTCAATTTTGAATGCTTTATGGCAATGCGGGCAATTGATGTCGTGCATGATTTTGGCTTCTCTAGTTTGCGTAAGGACTGCGATTTACTTAGGATTCTAAATCGATTTTGCCAATATGGGCTCAACTAATTTCCGCCTACATCGAATGACCGCGCCAGCAGCAAGTAACGTGGCATTGTCATAGCAACATAGGCGGATGTGATTATTATCCAGTTTGCATAATTCACAAGTAACATCTTGCGCTTCCACAAATACTCGCTATCGGTCAACGCTCTTTTTCACATTTCATAAGCAGACCAGCTTTTGCGCTCTAGCCGCTGTGGTCTTTCGCAATGAGGCTTGCATTGTTTGGATCGAAATCGAAAGTTAAACGCTAAATTCCGGCCTCAATGATCGCCTCGCCCTCGATGGCAAGCTCTTGTAGATTAACCCCTTCGCCGCCTCGATCAACCACCAAGAAATCACCTTCTTGATCGAGCAGCATCTGGTAATGATGCCAAGTGTTTGGATTTAGGTTGATGCCAATAGGGCGATCAACGATAAACAATTTAAGCGCTTCAGCGTTGACCACCTCCGCCGCTGGCGCAACCAAAACCAACCAACGACAGGGCTGTAAAGGAAAGAAGCATTGACTTCCCAAGGGGTGGCGTTCCATTATTTTGACCGAATGCGGCAGCGCCAAAGGCTTTGAGCGAAAGACGTTCACCAAGCAATGGCCCTGTCCTAGGCTTATTTGGGCCAGGTCATTAAACCGTGTAGTCAGGCCCTCGTTAATCGATATCGTCGCCGCTGTAGCCACATCCAGTACTTGACCGTATGGCGCGAACGCCTCGGCGCTAAGCGCTTCTGGCTTAAGAACACGCACGCTCATCGCCCCAACTGCATCGGCATATGCCGGTTGACGTCTTTGTAGAGCAAATACCGAAACGGCTCTGGCCCCGCCGCGTAGCAAGCTTGCGGACAAAACGCGCGAAGCCACATAAAATCACCGGCCTCGACTTCGTGCCAGTTGTTGTTCAGTTTATAAACCGCCTTACCCTCGAGAACAAAAAGCCCGTGTTCCATGACATGGGTTTCTTCAAACGGGATGGTTCCTCCCGGTTCGAAACTAACAATATTGACGTGAAAGTCATAACGTAAGTCGCTCGGATCGACAAAACGCGTGGTCTTCCATGCACCTTGCGTATCAACCATGGAAATCGCTGCGATTTCTTTTTGGTTACAAACAAACGCGGGCGGCGAATCGATGCCCTCAACGGCTTGATAGGCTTTACGAATCCAATGGAAGCCCGCATTTTGCTCGCTGTTATTATGAACTTGCCAGCTTGAGCCTGCAGGGATAAACGCGTATCCTCCTGCTTCTAAATGATAGTCTTGACCGTCGAGGGTCAGCCGTAAACAGCCTTCGCTTAGATAGATCACCGATTGCGCTAGCGGATCGGTATCAGGGATTTCGCTACCGCCGCCGGACTCGAGTTTGCATAAGTATTGCGAAAACGTTTCAGCAAAACCGCTTAGCGGTCGGGCAAGTACCCAAAAACTCGCTTTGTGCCAATGCGGCATAAAGCTGGTGACGATATCGCGCATCACCCCGCGTGGAATAAGCGCATAAGCTTCGGTGAATATCGCCCGTTGGGTCATCAGCTCTCGTTGACCTGGTAACCCACCAGGCAAGCCCGGCCAACCTTTAACAGCATTCATATCAGTCATGTTTCACGCCTTCGGTAAATAGGGATATTGAGCCATCCAGTGCTCGGCGATATCTATACGCCTTGCCAGCCAAACCTGGTCGAACCCTTCGATGTAATCCAAAAATCGCTTCAATCCTTGCAAGCGTCCAGGCCGTCCGACCAATCGGCAATGCAAGCCGATAGACATCATTTTTGGTGCACGTTCACCTTCAGCATAAAGGCAATCAAAGCTATCTTTTAAATATTGAAAAAACTGCTCACCGCTATTGAACCCTTGAGCGGTTGCAAAGCGCATATCGTTGGCGTCAAGCGTGTACGGGACCTGCAAAACCGCATGCCCATGGCGATCGTCCCAATACGGCAGATCATCGGCGTAAGTATCACTATGGTATTTAAAACCGCCGTCTTCGGCGATCAATCGATGCGTATTTTCGCTCGCCTTGCCTTGATAAAACCCGAAAGGCCGAGAGCCAGTGAGCTGCCGATGAATCTCCACCGCAAGCGCAATATGCTCGCGCTCGCGCGCTTCACTAACGTATTGATAATCAATCCAGCGGTAACCGTGACTGGCGATTTCCCAGTTAGCCTTTTGCATCGCTTCAACCGCAGCGGGGTTGCGCGCCATCGCCATGGCGACGCCAAATACGGTTACCGGTATATCCCGCGAGCTAAAAAGCTCATGCAAACGCCAAAAACCGACTCTGGAGCCGTATTCATAAATCGACTCCATATTCATATGCCGCATCGATTCGTAACTTTGCGCACCGACAATTTCAGAGAGCAACGCTTCAGACCCCGAGTCACCGTGCAATATATTCGACTCGGCGCCTTCTTCGTAATTGACTACAAATTGTACGGCCACACGCGCGCTATTTGGCCAATTCGCTAGCGGTGGTGTATGGGAATAGCCGATCATATCTCTGGGATAAGAGGGATTATCGATTTTCATTTA
>JARUHE010283597.1:0-12759 GCA_031471125.1 Archaeomysis grebnitzkii | reverse complement strand
CTATGTGTGTGTGTATATATATATACGTTTGCATCTGTAAATACTGACATGACAACCTAACATGATCTGAAACAGAGCATGTCTTGGCGTCTTTTCACAAGGGCCAAAAAAGGGAAATCCCACAAAATTGACCTTTGAAGTGTTTGCAAATTTGGGATTTTCCTTCACAGTCGCTCGATGAAGTTATGTACTTATCGAGCGTGAGAACGAAGTGAAGCGAAAGCTCGAAATATAGTTGTTGTTTTCGATGATGTTCGGCCTTTTTTTTCCGTTATTGACTTTAGCATTAAATTTAGAACTTTTAATTCTAATTATTTTTAATTTTTTTTATAAGGTTTCTAGTTTCTATCGAGCATGTGAACAGAGTGAGCAAAAGCTATATATATGGCTTGCATTTCAGTTGTTGTTGTGTCGTAGGGTTACATTTTTTTCGTTATGGGCTTTAGAGCAAAGTCGTTTAGGATGAAATGTAGGTCTTTTATTTCTAATTATTTTAAATTTATGTTTTTTCTAAATTTGCTAGTTTTATCGAACATGTGAACAGAGTGAGCAAAAGCTTTATATATGGATTGCATTTCAGTTATTGTTGTTGTTGTCGTCCGGTTAAAGTTTTTGGTTATTGACCTTAGAACAATTTTTTGTATTGTGGTTTGATTACTACCAATTCTTTTTTAATGTTTTATCTATAAAATTTCATAATTTCTTAAATAACAGCCTTTTTATGTGTTTTGTGAAAAAAATAAAAATCCATTTTTTTTTGTTTTTAATTTTACAAGAAGTTACATGAATGAAATGTCGAACTACATTTTTGGAAGGTTAACCAAAATCAAAATTTGGTGTAGAAGTTTTTTAGTTTTGATTTTAAACAAAAGGTTACTTAGAATGAAATGAAGAACTTTTTATTCCAAACAACTTTTACAGAGAATTTTTTTTTTATAAAAATTCACTTTTTCTTGAATAATGTTTTTTTTAGGTTTATGCAGGGTTGACCAAAATAAAAATTTGGTGCATTACTTTTTTCTTTTGGATTTTAAACAAATAAATCTTAACAAAAGAGAATTTTACAGAAAATCATTTTTTTGAATAATAACTTTTTAGGTTTAACAGGGTTAACCAAAATCGAAATTCGGTTCAGATTTTTTTCTATTTTTTATTTTAAAACAATGTTTACTTAGAATGAAATAAAGAACTACTACTTCTGAACAACCTTTATTGAGACAAGATTTACAAAATTTAGTATTTTTTTAAATGATAGCTTTCTTATGTGTTTTTTTTAAGAAATAAAACAATTTTTTTTCTTTTTAGTTTTTCAGGAATGTTTACTTGGAATAAAATGAAGAACTATAAGTTATCAACAATTTCTAGTAAATAAACACTTTACACAAATTTTCTTTTGAATATAAGCAAAATAACAATGTTAGAATATAATTTTAGAGGATTAACCAAAATCAAAATTTGTTTTGATTTTTCAATTTATATTTTTAAGGAATGTCTATTTTTGATAAATTATAACGAATAATAATAATAATCTTTTAGACAAATGTATGTCTTTAAAAACAATAGTTTTTTTTAAAAAGTTTTTTCATTGTTAACAAAATCAAAGTTTGGTTTATATCTTTTTTGTTTGTGATTTTAATTATAAAGCAATGAATAACTATTAGTCATCAATCACTTTTACCAAAATATTGATTTGTTTTCTCTAGTTTTCTATTTATATTTTATTTATTTTGTTTTATTTTATTCTAAATTATTTTATTTTATTTTTATTTTATTGTATTTTATTTTATTTTTATTTTTATTTTATTTTATTTTATTTTTATTTTTATTTTTATTTTATTTTATTTTTATTTTATTTCACTCGTTAGTTGAACGTGAAAGTCATTTTGGATGAAGTCGTTGGCGCTCAAGTTGTCATTGGTGGTATGATTTTGTGATGAACTGGAGCAGCTACCTTTAATTCCTTCCCCTCTTTTTTTCAACATAAAATTCCAGACTTAACTCTCAAAGATGTTTAAAACATACTGTGACAAAATGACATTTTACTACACTTCTCTCGCCCAATTTTCCCCTTTATCTTCCATTGTCAACACTCGAGCACATCCACTTCACAACCTATCTAAGGTTTTCTTATTCTCACTAATCTTTACAGAGTTATGATGCTGATGATTTTTTATATCTGCAGGCCAGATTTGTAAGATCACGTCAATGCGTTACATGAAAACATAACAAAGTCATACGTTATGTACAAAAAGTAATGGCACACGTCACGTAAAATAAAAATGAAGATACACAATATATATAAACAGAATCTCTTTTTACTTTCCATACAAACAAAATCACGTGACACGTTACATGAAAGCAAAACCATGTTACACGTCACATGAAAGTAAACCCCGTGATACGGTGCATGAACACAAAATCTCGTGACACGTTACATGAAAACAAAACCACGTTACACGTTATATTCAACTAACGTCATAATAAACTTGGGTAGACGAAAAAATGAATTAAATAAGAGGCAAACTCAACTGAAATTGCATTAAGGTAACTAACTGGAAAATATCTCTTGGCTTACATTCTGTAAAAATATTCGAAAAGTTTCACTAATTAACTGTTTGTAAATATCAAAAAATATTGTTTAAGAATAACTCAACTTAAGGAAAAGTTTCAAAAGTTAAACAAATTCTTGAAGTGTTTCGTAATTAAGGCAATTTAATTCCTTTCCATATACTTATAAAACGACTTTTAATTTATTTAAGTAAACATTTATTAAAACTACAACAGTGAAGCCATTTTATTTTATGGTATTTGTATTTTTATGAATGTTTCTTAGCTTTAGTTTTATTTATTTATCTACAAACTATCAGTGACTACTGTCGCCCAAAAAATAATAGTCCTCTTGAACTGAAAAAAGTTTAAAATTTTGAATTATTCAATCAATAAACAATATTTGTCTTTCAATGTTTAATAAAAACCAGCAAAATAATTTAAAACGTCGCCTGGAGATTAATGCTGCATAAGCAAATCTCATTTGCACCGGTTCATTGGGATTTGAACGTGGCTGTATTCCTTTAAAATCTCATATGCAAAGCTTACCCCGGCTTGGAGGATGCGCCATATGCCGGTTGTATACCCTTAGGGTATAAATCACTTGATGTGGATAGTAATATCAAGGTTGATATGTGAAGCCAGGAAGAGACCGGTTAAGTTCGATTAGACCCGGTATAAAAAAGCCCCAAAAACTATTTTTTATATTATTTCCTGGGCATTAGAACATGTATCTAATTCAAGTTTTGTGAATTGCAATCTTGGTTCGAATGTGTATCTTACGAAATAAAGATAAATAAAAAGAAATGTGTGTGACTGTGCAATTATGTTGGAATAAAAATATTCAATGAAATTACTTGAAATGTTTGGTATTCTATGGCATCTCAGTTGTTGCAATTTGCAAAACGCGTTGTAAGCATTTTATATTATTGACTTGGGTAACCTTATTTACCTTAACTACACAAGTTTCAAGTAGTAAAGCTAATCAATTTTATGTCTGCTGATTTTGTGTTTTCCAATATTACAAACTTGGTTTACGTTAAAAACTAAATGTTTAATGCAATGCATTTAAATCTAGTGATGGAAATAATTGTTTTTTTACAATACAATTTTAGAAATACAAGTAAATAAATTATATAAATTATGCAACGTTATATTTTAAATTCCCAGATATTGACATTTTTAAACAAAAGTATATAAAGTTGAAAATGTCTTAACATTAAAGCCCCAAAATAAGTTCTTTATAAAAAACTTAACTTAAAAACTTGTAAGCTATTTTTTTGAATTAATCAAACAAGACTGAAAAAATTTACATATTTAAAACAAGAAAAATACTTCAAGTTCACAAATGATTTTGGTTTTGCACCAAATGTGAATGCATTTTCAGATGAGGTTGCAAGATTCAGAATAAATAGTTAAAGTTTTGAAAGAAATTTGAGAGTAAAACAAATATAGTTTAAATGATTTTTGAAATTTTTCAAACTAACCAAGCCTGATTTAGGTGATAAATGTTTTATTCGTTTAAATAAAAGGTTTTGGATTTTTTTTTCGTGTTAAAAGAAAATAAATAAAGTTATTTTATTTTTACAACAAACAAAAAAAAAAAAAAAGTTATTCTGGTTTTACAAAAAATAAAACAAATAAAATAAAAAAATAAACAAAAAAGTTGTTCTAATTTTACAATAAATAAAATAAAATAAATAAAAAGTTATTCTATTTTTACAATAAACAAAATAAAATAAATGAAAGGTTTTTCTATTTTTACCAAAAACAAAAAGTTATTCTATTTTTGCTATAAATAAAATAAAAAAACAAAAATTTATTCTATTTTTATAATAAACAAATTAAAATAGATAAAAAGTTATTCTATTTTTATAATAAACAAATTAAAATAGATAAAAAGTTATTCTATTTTTACAATAAATAGAATAATATAAATATAAAGCTATTCTATTTTTACAATAAATAGAATAATATAAATATAAAGCTATTCTATTTTTACAATAAATAAACTTATATAAATAAAAAGCTTAGCTCGACAGTATTTAATGAATAAGAAGGAAATAATAAATAAAAAATAAATCAAGCAATAAGAATTAAATCAAGTTGTTAAAAAGTTCTTCGACCCGACTTTATAAAATGAGTGAATGAAACCTAAAAAAAAAATTTGCAAACAAAAAGTCTAAAAAAAAATTTAAAAAAAACCTAAAACAAACTTGCAAACAAAAAACCTTTCCAGTTGTAACAAAAGCAAACAAACGAAAGAAATACATTTTTTGAAATCAAACATTTTATTTAAATGTAAACAAAATATAAACAATTTTGGGAATATTTTCGGTATCAATACAACAGAAAAACAAACCAAACAACATTGCACAAAATAATTTCAAATTTGTTTTCATTTTAGATATTTACGAGTACGTTGCATTTCAAATTTCGATTCCAAAATTTTTCATGCTTAAAATATATTTTTAAACAATTTATATTTTTGTTGCTGTGAATGTTAAACCTGCATTGAGAGTTCTCTCTTCAAACTATATTAATGCTTCAACCGTTTCTTATAACCCCGGTGATACATAATTATATTGGTTTTCTACTGCTTATGTAACACCAGTGATGCAAATTAAGTTAGTTATGTATAATTGTGTCTAATAATGTATAATAGTTTGTATACTTTATAATAATGTATAATAATGTATAATAGTGTATAATAATGTATAATAGTTTGTATACTTTATAATAATGCATAATAATGTATAATAGTTTGTATACTTTATAATAATGTATAACAATGTATGATAATGTATAACAGTTTTTATACTTTATAACAATGCATAATAATGAATAATAGTGTATAAGAATGTATAATAATGTATAATAGCTTGTATACTTTATAATAATGTATAATAGTGTATAACAATGTATAATAATGTATAATAATGTATAATAGTGTATAACAATGTATACTAATGTATAATAATGTATAATAGTGTATAAAAATGTATAATAATGTATAATAATGTATAATAGTGTATACAAATGTATAATAATGTATAATAATGTATAATAATTTGTATACTTTATAATAATGTAAAACAATGTATAATAGTGTATAATAATGTATAATAATTTGTATACTTTATAATAATGCATAATAATGTATAGTAGTGTATAACAATGTATAATTATGTATAATAGTTTGTATACTTTATAATAATGCATAATAATGTATAATAGTGTATGACAATGTATAATAATGTATAATAGTTTTTAAACTTTATAATAATGTATAATAATGTATAATAGTGTATAAAAATGTATAATAGTGTATAATAGTGTATAAAAGGTTGTATCCCTTATAATAATGTATAATAATGAATAATAGTGTATAGCAATGTATAATAGTGTATAATAATGTATAATAGTTTGCATCCTTTATAATAATGTATAATATTTTGTATACTTTATAATTATGTATAATAATGTATAATAGTGTATAACAATGTATAATAATGTATAATAATGTATACTATTGTATAATAGTTTGTTTACTTTATAATAATGTATAATAGTGTATAATAATGTATAACAATGTATAACAATGTATATCAAAATATAAAAGTGTATAATAATGTATAATAGTTTGTATACTTCATAATAATGTATACTAATGTATAATAGTGTATAACAATGTATAATAGTGTATAATAATGTATAATAGTTTGTATACTTTATAATAATGTATAATAATGTATAATAGTGTATAACAATGTATAATAGTTTATAATAATGTATAATAGTTTGTATACTATATAATAATGCATAATAATATATAATAGTACATAACAATGTATAACAATGTATAATAGTTTGCATATTTTATAATCATGTATAATAATGTATAATAGTGTATAACAATGTATAATAGTGTGTAACAATATATAATAGTGTATAATAATGCATATGAGTTTGTATACTTTATAATAATGTATAATAATGTATAATAGTGTATAACAATGTATAATAACGTATAATAGTTTGTATACTTTATAATAATGCATAATAATGTATAATAGTTTGTATACTTTATACTAATGTATAATAATGTATAATAGTGTATAATAATGTATAATAATATAATATAATGTATAATAATGTATAATAATGTATAATAATGTATAATAATGTATAATAATGTATAATAGTGTATACAAATGTACACTAATGTATAATAATGTATAATAGTTTGTATACTTTATAATAATGTATAACAATGTATAATAATGTATAATAATGTATAATAATGTATACTAGTTTGTATACTTTATAATAAGGCATACTAATGTATAATAGTGTATAACAATGTATAATGATGTATAATAATGTATAATAGTTTGTATACTTTATAATAATGCATAATAAGGTATAATAGTGTATAACAATGTATTACAATGTATAATAGTTGGTATCCTTTATAATAATGTATAATAATGTATAATAGTTTGTATACTTTATAATTATGTATAATAATGTATAATAATGTATAATAGTGTTTAACAATGTATAATAATGTATACTACTGTATAATAGTTTGTAAACTTTATAATAATGTATAATAATGAATAACAGTTTTTCTACTTTATAATAATGCATAATAATGAATAATAGTGTATCACAATGTATAATAATGTATAATAGATTATATACTTTATAATAATGTATAATAATGTATGATAGTGTATAACAATGTATAATAATGTATAATAGTTTGTATACTTTATAATAATGTATAACAGTTTTTATACTTTATAACAATGCATAATAATGAATAATAATGTATCACAATGTATAATAATGTATAATAGCTTATATACTTTATAATAATGTATAATAATGTATAATAGTGTATAACAATGTATAATAATGTATAATAATGTATAATAGTTTCTGTACTTTATAATAATGTATAATAGTCTATAACAATGTATAATTGTGTATAATAATATAAAATATTTTGTATACTTTATAAATGAAAATGATATACATTTGTTCACGATAATGTTCATATTTTTACCGGATCAGTTATTCTGTCTAAAAAACAAGAAAAAAATTTCGGTATTTTTTCTTTGCATAAAATTAATGAGTTTGTTTCATTTTCAATGTTGACAATTATTCTTTTCTAGCTTATGTTCTTCAATGTTTAATATTATAAAAAAAAATTCTGTACTACATTGATAACAATTTTTTTTTTATTAATTAAGCCTTTTAAATATTTTTGTAAATATTTGTATCAACTTTATGGTCATTCCGTAGACTAGTTGCTGTTAACATGAATAAACAAAATATATTTTAAGATAAATAGCTTAAAAAAATATATTGTAAACCACTTGTTCACTTATCAAATATAAATCAATTTCTCAAAGTCTATTATAGTTTTGTTTTCATTATTTTGAATTAATTTCATTAACAACACAGGAAAACATGCTCAGGTGTTTTGTTTCTTTTATTAAGGTCACTAGAAAAGTCCATTGATTTGAGGCAACATTGTGCTTACCTTTAAATTTGTGTTTTGAATTTCTGGACTTTGATTGAATTGAAATTTCTCATCAGGACTACAAGGGCGAAACCTAGATGCATATTTCATAGTGTTTTGCCCTTAAATAAAAATCCACAACAACAACATTAATAACATAAAAAATCTATTATTGAACGTCTATAGAAATAATTTTATTTATGTGAGTTATTTTGAACGTTTGAAAGTTGTCTACTTTGAATCACGCGTAATTTTTTTTTGTAAAATGAAAAAACTCCCCAAAGTAATAAATATTGAATGCAAAATGCTGAGATTGTTATATAAAGTGGAGGTCACTTGCAATGTTAATTACAATGTGTTTTCGTCCTTGCATTAAGATAATTTTTTTTAAAAGAACACAACAAAGAAAAATCGTTTGTTATACAACCGATACAAAAAGAAAAGATAAACAACACGGATGAACAAAGGAAAAATGACAAAAAGAATCCCAACAAAAGTCAGTCAACACGGGTGACAAAAGAAACAAATCGTCGCAAATAAATATTTGATAATGGAGATGAAATGTTTAGCAAACGTTGCGATTCTCAATCATACATCAAAACACTTATTTTGATTAGATTTTAGCACTTATAACATTCGGAATTACATCTGACGAACATTTGCTCACACTTAATGAATCTCAAAACCAACATAAATATATATTCGATGGATCATAATCCGTAAATCACGTTTATTTCGATCATTTATCACAAGCAGTGGAACGAATATGCATCAATGAGGAAGTTTATCAAACTCTATCATATCAAAATATACTTTCTTGAGAATTTCTCAAACAATTCTTTAGTTATTTTATTTAAATATTTTTCTACAAGGTCTTGTTAAATGATGAATTTACTTATGATAATTCATTTGAAGAATTTCTTACATATTTTGCAAACAAAACATATGTACACATGTAACTACATAAACAAAATGTAATTTTTCTTATTGCCTTAGTTATAATGAATTAATAATTATCACTAACATTAGAATCATTTTTAGCAATATCATGTGTTTGTTTTTAAATTCAATATGTGTATAACTCTACAATTACCGCAATATAATTATCACAATGTACTAAAACTAAAAAAGTAGGTTGAAGGTAATGGAAAAATTGTGACAGAAAAGACAAATTATGAAACAAAACCTAAAACTAAAAACACGCACGATAGCACTGAAGCAAAAATTAGACCACATTTCATGTATTTTTAACCCTTCATGTTTGAGTATTATATACATAAAGGCTAAAATACATTAAAGTTAGCAATGAACACAGCCCATATTGCATGGGATGAACTATCTCAGTTAGCATGAAAAAGTTAACCCTTTAACGCCTGTAGGGACAAAAAGTGAGGGTTGTAGGGTTATTTTCAATGAAAATATAATTATATTGTAGAGGTTTGGGTAATAATAATTCAGGCGTTAAAGGGATAAAATACTTTTTGTTGACATTTAATTATTTTGCAAATTACACATTTCTAAAAAAGGTAAATTTACTTTTGTAGTTCAAATATAGTTAACAGGAACAAATTTTTCAACAATTTTTAATCATAAAAGAGTTTCATTTTCACAGCTGTTCCTTTCAGTTTTTCAGAGCTCGCTTTTCAAACTACAAACAATTAAGTATTATCAAACTAATGTTGGTGATTTTATAGTTGAGCATAGTTTTGTTTTTCATACAACTTTATCCCTAGTAGCATTTCAATGGCTAATTCTTGGCCATTTTCCAAGGGAGAGATGCTACTAGGATATGATATCATTCTGAACTTTTGAAAGTAATTGCTAAGTCCCTCTTCACGTTTGTGCCTGCATAATTCCTCCTTACGTAAGTTATTACAGAGATTAATGTCTTAGCTATGTTTTTGCTTTCTTTGTTTATTAGTATTCAATTTTCACTCAAATGTAGTTGAAAACATGATTAACACAACATTTGTAAAATTATGTTGCACCATTCACCTAATGTTTTAAAATCTAAATATTAGCATATGAACATCTCCAAATTCATATCTCACATATGCCTAATCTAGAAATGAATTTGAATGACAACAGCTGAAAGTTCACTAAATGCAAGATCAATCAAAAAGCAAGGTTGCTAGGAAGATAAATGAAAAACTGATTAATATGGAACAAAATTATACAAAAATTTTAAGTTTTTATCATAATTTGATAAACAGAGTTACAACTAAGATATTAGTGGCACTTCATAAAATGTGTATTTAGTATGAAACTCTTAAAAGTGAAGGCTATGTTGTTAAGTTTTATATGTTCCTGTATTGTCCCATGTTATGGATACAGTGAAAGCTAATTCATGCATGCAAACGATTGGTTTTTAATTGGGGATAGAAGGAGTATTTCTATTATTTGCCTTCCACATTTGAAATGTATATGTGGTTAATTAAAAGGTCTAAATTTTGAGTTTATAGAAAAATAGATTACTGTTTTTTAAATGTTCTGCTATTATTATAATATGTTGTTGTTGTTATATTATTTTACTATCATTAAAATATTTTATTATTATTATAATTATAACTACTATTTTTACATGCATCATTGTTATTGTTATTATTATATTATTTTACTATTATCAAAATATTTTATTTTTCTCATAATTATAACTACCATTTTTACATTATTTTAATTATTATTATTATATAATCTGAAATATAATTCATAATAAAGGCAAATAAAAATAAATAATATTCCGATAAATCCGGAAGAGCGTGATTGGTTGAGATGATTAATTTACCAATCTATGATTGGTCCTTTCAGCCATGAAATTATATTATAAATTACGTCAAATTGAGATTAATATTTTTAAGAAGTCCAAATTTCTAGTTTACTTCCATAAAATGTTTGTCAAGATCGAGTACTTCTGTTTTTTAAATATTTTTTACTTTGCAGCCTCGATAAAAATAAATTTCTACTTTAAGGCTGAGCCTGATGCTATAGTTTTGTATTCAATGCATCCCATAAACGTAGTTTGGCCAAACATAGAAATGATCATTGTTTTAATACAATAAATTTAGTGTATCACTATTAATGGCGTTTATACTTTCGAATATAGCGAGCCTATCTGTATTTAATTCAGCTTTAAATAATGTTATACTTAAGGGTAGATTCAGAAGCGATATACTGTGGTAACATAGAAATCAGAGACATAGTATCTCTTATAAGCTAAAACCATGAATGAAACATTAAACTATCATACATGCAAATAAGCCTCACCATAGACCTAACCTTATCGATGTTCAAAGAAAGCATCTTTATGAAGACCGTAAGCAACTAGTGATGGAAGGCACAAAATTCAGACAATGATTGTTCAAATAATTCTTAATGTAATACAAATAAGATAATGTTGCAGCACTAAAAAAACAGAAAAAAAACAAAAAAACTTGAATACCTTATGAACCGGATATATCGTACCTCAATATGATGCTATATTCAAGGTTTTGGATCTTGACTTACTATGACTTGATTTCACCAAAGCTTGATTGCGAACTGTTACCAACATGAAGCATAGAGTTTAGGTTGTGTCATGCCTTACAAAGAGGCTTGGGTTATGTGTGCACAACCTGGGTTTTAAATTAACCAAATTCTGATAATGTTGTGAAAGATTGCAAAGATTTAATAATTGAAAGAATCATATTTATATCTGACACAAATATATAAATGAGATTTGTCAACATGATGATCACACAATTATATAAAAAACATAAGAACTGTATACCAATAATTCACAATCGTAGCCACTCCAACACATTTATTTATTATTGCCACAACTATTACTTAAGTTATTATTATTGTTTGTGTATGCATACGTACATGCCAGCATAGCCACGTGTACGTATTTACTGCGGGTAAAGAATTATGAAAAGTATATATGGGTCAAAAATAGCACAAATGAGGTAAGTTCTATACTATTTGAATGTGGGTTACCTCACTTGTGCTATAGTCGATCCATATATTGAAAAAAAAACAAAGCTGAAGCAAAATGTGATACAATTAAGGCCTCAATGAATATATTCATGGAATGTATGTTCAACCTTATTTGTTGAAACAACACACGAACTCATTTATAAATAATTGCATTAAAACAAATACGACAATTTAAAGCTCGAGGTTTCCGCAAAATAAAGTAAATCTGGTTTAAAAATGTTATAATTGCTCGAAAACATGAACTGGTTTTAGTTTTATGTTTGTTTTTATTAATTTTGTATTATGTTTATTTAATATTAATAATTGCGTCTTGTTTTGTAAACTAATATTTACGTAGAAGACATTGTAAGACAAAACTTACCACATTAGAACCAATATATTAACCCTACAACAATGATCTCATTTATTAATTAACTTTTATTCTCATTAATAAAACGTGGATAGCAATTCAAATATCATACATATAAAACCAAAATTAGAGATTTTATTTTTAGTTCCATCTTGCTATTTTGAAGTTCCTTATCACTCAAATTGATTTTCAGGGAAACCTATGCAGCTGTGCAATATAATTATAGCTTCATCTCCAACTTTTCCTAAACATGACCACTATAGTTTAACACTATATACATATATATAGATATATATATATATATATGTATATATATATATATATATATATATATATATATATACAGTATAAATAT